>JAVFBY010216768.1:0-10889 GCA_034781015.1 Tonicella lineata | reverse complement strand
CCCCCCTCTTTTCATGGAAACCAGTAAAACCTCTATATTTACGAACACCTCTGTTCAATGGTCCACCTCATTACTCGATAAGCTTCAAATAGACTCTTACTTTTGAACACATTGTGTACCGCTTACTAACCTCATGGTGTGCAGATTTTCCTCCTGCGGGACCTTTAATGACCTACGTGCACAACATTTGTGTGGTAATTTGAAGTAAATGATGATAATCTGTAAAAGCATCAACGGTCTCTAGAACAAACTGAAAAAGAAAACAAGGATTTCAATCAAATGCATGTGGCCTCCACAGTTGTTTCAAGTATAAATTCAGTGGCCAGTGACCGATTTTTTAGGATATATTATTTAATAGTGTGGTACCCAGGTCAAGTTTGCATGTGCAAATACACAATCATTTGAGAATTACAAGATTATTAATCTGTTCCAAGAATTCTGTCTGAACAACAAAACAGAATTGTTTTTTGTGAACGCAACCCTTCGCTCAAAATTCACCAACTTATGATCAGTTCGATTATTGCTCTGTTTTGTCTAGTTTCCGAACGGTTGCTAAGAGAGGTGTTTGTTAATATAGAGGTTCTGAATTTGTGATGAGCTGCTGTTCGTGAAGCATAGTGGAAAAGCTATTTGTGTGGGTAGTGGTATGCACATCAAAAAACAGTTGAAATAAAGCCTTTTGCTATTTGGGAATTGATACAGAAATAAGTTCTGCTAGTCCATCTGTCACACTTTGTTTCCGGAGCAGTACTAATAAACCATTTGATATTTTGAAGATTGGTACACATATTAACTGGTGCCTTTTGCTATTGAGAGATTTTTTAAATGTCTTTGATTTTCCATTTAAACCACTTTGAATTACTCCTTTTTTTTTTTGTTGAGGTGAGCCTGTCTTTTCGACCATAACTAAAAGCCAGTGGAGATTTGGTACACAGATCCTGAAGTGGTGAACTGGTGCCATTTGTTATTTACTGATAAAACTGTAAAGAAAAATATTTTCCAGTTGAATTTAAATATTTTGGCACAAGCCTTTGTTCCGAAACAACTGCACAACTGTCCGCTATTTTTCTATGAAATTTGGTACACCTGTTGAGCAAGTAGTGACATTTTTTTTAATACTTATTAAAAGCAAAACTAACTTTGGATGACTCTCAATAATTGTAAAGTAATTATAAACTTAAGCATTTTTTCATTATGAATTCTTGTAGGCTGTATGTACTAAGAATATTATCAAATTATGCGCTATTTATTCTAAAGTTTAATGTTTTGAGTTGGCAATCTTTTAACTCTTTTATACTTGAATATTTATACCCCCTGAACGAGGATATATAAAATATTCAAATAAACCCAGACATGTGAATATATTCATGTTCTTTATTAAAGCCGGTTAAGGACGGGCTAAATAGTGAAGAGTTAAACAAGCCATGCTGCACATAAAGAATGTATTTTTACAATTTAATGCACGAAATAACCATCTCAAAAAAAAAAAATTGCCAAATAAGACTGCTAACTTCAACTTTCAAGACTCGACTTATTAAATGAGGCAATTTGTAATTACTGAAGCAGACATCAATTGCTTTATCAGCAGGAAGTTGTACTGGGGTAAAATTTTAAACAGTTTTGTGACCTGTGTTTGAGCATGTAACAATTCCTCTAATACAATCCATGCCAATTGTTAACTGCACATGGGCATTTATTTTTTTAATTGCGACTGAATTGTTTGCTGTCATACAGGTGCAATAATCTTGTACAGCATTTTGTTTTGGTATGAAATAAATTAAACAATGATCAATCATTCTGTGGTAAGTATATACATTTTCATTTGCTAAGATGGATTTTTTTTTTTTCATAAGCGGTGGGAAGAAAAAAACGGGGATTCATTTAGGAAACGAATCTACCTTCTGTCTTGAAATACCAGCTAACTGACCGATTGTATAAAGTCGATCTTCAGTGTATTGGTACCAAGCCTTTGTCAGCAGGATTTTGTTGCATCTTTTAAGGGTTTCCTAATCTTTTACAGTAGGCGGCTACTACTAAAAAGAAGGCAGCTACTAAAAAGAAGGCAGCTACTATCAGAACGAGCAAAACACAAAGGTAGCCACGAGTCCAAAATAAACAAAAAAGAAAGCTGAGCACCCATGACTTATAAGTGAAATTTGGTTTTAATAATGTGTTTTCTTGGCGTAAAAATTGCCGTTTATATCAATGAAGATAACCTGTGTGCTTTTTTCTGTTTCTCATTAGGAGAATAATAAAGCGGTGTGAGATCTTTGAAATAATTTGTTTGGAATTTTTAATTTTTTTTGGTTGCATCCTTCGTTGTAAAAACCATCTGATCAGTATCAACTTGTGTAGGTGTACATGGTTATGTTAAAGGACTCCTGCTTCTGACCAAAGAAGAATTAAGAGTTTTTAAAAGAAAATCCACCTGAAACGCGACTATGCTCCAACATATATTGAGAGAAAACATATTATTTGAAGAATCAACAATTTGATGTAATGTACTTTTAAGTACACCTTATTCCTCGTTTTGACTATTAGCAAATATAACAGATGGGTTCAGTTGAGCTAGAAATCGTACCATTGGGAGGGATCTGTCACCATTTGTTTGCTTTTTATTATATTTCAGGTAAAAGTTTCTTGGATGATTATCTGATGAATATTATCAGCTTTGTTGTCCTCATCCAGCCAGCAATGATTGTGGAAGAAGAGATGTTATAATCTTTTATGCATCAAAGTCCAATTTATCCTGAGTTATTTTTCCTTTCCAATCCAGAATCAACCTGTCAACCTCTCATAACTGTTTGCCAAGAAAGTTGACATTGTTATGAGTTTATTTCCTAGATTTTTAACAAACATTTATTTTGACTAATAAATTTGAACGATATTTAAATTAAATAATAATCAAATATGAAATAACAGCTACTAGGTATACCTTGTTAGAGGTCTTAAAAATGAGAACTATTTCATGTCGTGATCAGAGATGCCTTGTATGATTTCAACAAAATGGCAGTATGAACAAATTGCAGTTGAATAAAGCAGCTTTGTTTTATTACTGGAAACTTGTAAGGAATACTGAAAAGAAATGTGGTCATAATCAAATTTTAAAAATTCTGAAACGGGTAAAGGGATCTGATTTTAGATGGCAGATGTAAATGGCAGCACTTCGTGAAGTAACTATGGATAATGTAAAAAGGAAAGAAAAAAAAAAGACCTAACCTGTGATGCCAACATGTCTATTTCATTTCTATATAATATGCCCGTCCAACAACATTAGGCTTTTACCTATATTTTTACTGGCCTTGGAGATTTTGAAATATAATTCTGAGAGTATTGCTTGCAAGAAAGCCACATTTAGATGTCAAATGTCATATAAAGGAAGATAAACAATCAATCGTGTTGTGCTGTAACTTGTTTGCTGAACTTCCTGTTGTAGCTTAATGGTCAAGGTCACAAATGAGAAATGCCGAAAATCAAGACTACAATATTAAAGATTGGGGATAAACCTTAATTCAGATATAAATATGTTTATATATAATTTTATTATTTTATGGGAATAACTGGTATAGACTGGCCTTCAATAAGATGTATCTATTATTTGGATTCTTGAAATTGATTAAGAGGGCTGAACAAAAAAAGTGATACATAAACCAGGGGAAAAGCCAAAGGATAACCACACTGACCTCTCATCAGATTGAACATTTTTTCTCTGGGTCAAACGTTGCGAGATTGAAACCGTCCAATCTAGACTATACCAGAATGGAGACGGCCATGCATGGTGCACTCGTAACCTTTGTGGATGAGATAATTTGGCCTTTGAAACTGATTTGTTGCATAAATGGCAATTGAAAGTTAAGTCCCTTTGAAGTGCCTTTTGCACCCTTAAGCCATCTTTATCATCATGATTTCCTTTGCCAGCATGTAAGGCTCTCTTTTAAAAACCTTCTACAGCTGATGTGGTTTCTAAGGTACACGTAGTCAATTTGTCTTCTGGAACAGAGGTGCTTACTTACACCTAATATTCTATTCAGTGGACTTTTTTTTTTTTTCTTTAAGTTTTTTTCTTTGAAACGTCCATTCAATTACTCGCTAGTAGGGCCATACTTCAGTGGACCTTTTTTTTTCTTTAAGCTGTTTCTTTGAAATGTCCGTTCAACTATTTGCTAGTAGGGCCATACTTCAGTGAACTTGAAATGTCCGGTTGACTATTCGCTAGTAATGCCATACTTTTGATAGCATTAAATATGTAAACACTGAGCAAGTTTTAATTGTAAAGTAATAATAAACTTTAGTGTATTTTGTATCTCATTAAATCTATATACGTGCAATCAAAATAAGTGAATATATTTTTAAAAATAAGCAATGCTTTTCTTGCCCAGGGTAGAACATGGAGAAAATATTTTTACAAAAACATAATAAATGCAAAATGGACAATCTCATTTGAAACTTATGTTGCCAAGTAAGACATGATGATTTTGTCCTTATTGCTCTAGAATCAAGACGGGATCCCACTGTCAAGCAAACATTATCGAGTTTCATTATTAACAAGTACATAATATTTGTACAAAATGCAGACAAAAAAATTCACAATATACATGTACTTAAAATTAATCCTTGGCAGTTCTGCTTGACCTTCTGCAAACTAGAAATGAAGCTGACATCGATAACTACAATATATATCGTCACAAAGTCGTGAGGTAAAACATTTTTGTGACCTGTGTAGGAGCACGTGTAACCATTGCTCTTAAATGATCAATGCCATCAGTGGAGTGTTCTTTTTATCTTCCTCTATAGCCACTGAATTGTTTGTGGCCATAAAGGCAAAATAATCTTAAACCGCAAAATCTTTTTTAAACAATTGTCAATCATCCTGGTAAGTATGTTAATTTCCATTTATTTAGAAGGGGGGGGGGGGGGGATTTAGAAAATCAAACGATCTGACATGGCTTAATTAGGAACCCATCAATTAGTCTTGTCATATAGGTGAAATTACGTTGTTGCATTAAGTTGAGCTGATCAATTTTTTTTTTTTTGTAACGGCTGGCCATGATTTAATTACCCATTTGCAGTGTTTGTACTCTGTCGGAATAGCCAACAAAACAATAAAATTAAAGTTGGATAAAACATGATTTTAGGTTATTTTATTATCTGTCCGATTTCACCATTGAAATATTCAGGTATCGACATATTATTGAAATGTAGATTTTTCTTGTTTTAATCATTTAAATATTTGGTCTCGTATTTGTTGAATAAATGGACACCCACGACTAGCAATGGACAAATCTACTCCAGGTATCTACCTTAAAGGTATTCCCAAAAGGTCTATACCAACAAATTGTCTTACACTACACCATTAACTGCTGTGTGATTTTCAAAATGGTGCATTGAAAAATTCGGATTAGTGATGGATATATTAGGCTTTAAAAAACAGGTGATGTAACAAGGTGGTTTTAATCCGATACTTATAGCATGACGTCAGTGACATCACTAGAGGAAAGTTGGATAAGTAGAAAGTTAGATAAGACACTTTACAAGAATCAGAAAAATATGGGACTTTTTTTTAAAAGGTAGCTTAACGGGTTATATTTATAAATTTAGCCCTTTAAGCCAAACTTAAAACCCACTTAGGAGACCCTTTAAAAACGTAACTTGTAAAGAGAAATTTGCAATCAACTATTTTTTTTTAGATAACATGAAGTGAAAATTTTCATAAATCTAAGATTGTACTTTTTACCCAAAAGACGACTTAAAGCTGGGCATTGACATTTGGAACAACATTATTGCCAATCTAACCGCACCAGCCAATTTGGTAGCTATTTTTACTCTTGTGTTATGGTTTCTAGTGAAAGGTTATTACATTACATAATATAATGATACATGTATAGATACATGTATGTTAGGGGCTGGAGGGCTTATCCTTCTCTAGAAATCTAAAGTTCCGGGCCTGTGCAGTCCCTAGACCTTTGCGTAGTTTGGCTGTCCCATTTTTATTACTGGTCATATTCTAGGTGAAATAACCCTGAGGCTGGGTGCGTCAATAAACACCATGCAATCAAGTTATCTTGACTGAATCATGATGCAACTGGCCGCTGCACCCTCAGTCAGAAACCCCGGAGCCTAGTTGGATTTTTATTTTTTACTCTAGTACAAACACTGCATTTGGTTGTAATGAAACTGGTTTACCTACTGTTATTAGCCTCAATTAAATTGGATTAAAACATTGTCATACTTAGTGGACTCGTTCATTTGAAGGATATGTTCATTTGCACAAGTGGCATTTGATTTGTGTATATATTTTTGAAATTTTGTTGCTTTTGGGGGGGAAGACGAGAGGTACATTGTATTAAAGCTTTACAAAATAATTGGCATCTTGTTTTAAAACAACAAATTTGAACAACCAAAATACAATGGTTAAAACATGTCTTTGTACATTTTTTAATAAAAGAGAATAGGAGTGAAGTAATCTGAAGTAGAATTCTGTTTTTTTTAAATAAACCAGAAAAGGGAAATAACCAAGTATTGAGCATCGCAGATTTTGTGGGAAAACTTGTTGGGAGAAAAATGATGTAATATAATTTTTTTCCCTCTGTAGGGACGTTTTAATCCTCTCAGTTTTTGCTCGGAATATTTAAGAACAAATGTTGGGTTCAGTGGAGTTAGAAATCGTACCATTGGGAGGGATCTGTCACCATTTGTTTGCTTTTGATTATATTTCAGGTAAAAGTTTCTTAGATGATTATCTGATGAATATTATCAGCTTTATTGTCCTCATCCAGCCAGCACTGATTGTGGAAGAAGAGACGTTATAATATCTTTAAGGCATCAAATACATCTCTAGCCAGGGTTATCTTTCCTTTCCAATACTTGTCAACATCTCGGAGCTTTGTGCCAAGAACCTTGGCATTGACATGACTTTGGTGCCTAGATTCTTGGCAGATATTTAATTTGATAATGAAATCGTGCATAAAGATAAGCAGCCTTTACTTGGGATAGACATCGGGCCACACAATTGTTGGCCTTTTTAGCTTATGCAAGCTAATGCTGAGAATGGTCTCTGGTTCTAACAGAGGTGGAGGCATAGAAAATTGTCTTTCTCTACATTTATAAAATAATTATCAAATGTAAAAAAAAAATTTAAGAAAAAATGGGACGTGTGGGAGCTTGTCCAATTATTGGGTAATTTATTAAACTCATTTTTAGATGACCTCTTAAATGGGACAAGCAAAATGAGGTTCTGGTGTGGGTCACAATTATGCGTCTGAAAGTTATAATTAACCTGGTTGTTTCGTTACTTTCTCAAATTCTGTATTTTAATGGTCAAGGTGTCTCTTTTTAAAGGTCAAATGCCAGAGACAAATATTTCTAAATAAACTAGGAAAAAGAAAGAATGTCTAAAATAAATCTAGTGTGCAGGGTCCAGTTGCTCCGAGCGCTAATAGCAGATAAAATCACTAATCCAGGATAGACCTTCAAGATGAGTGACATCGGCTTGGATTAATCTGGGTTTGATTCTGGACTTAGCCATTTGCGAAAAGTTATTATTATTTATTGTCAATTTAGATGTTTTTATTTCGAGCACATTCATTCTAACCGCGTGAAAAAAAAAGAAAGCTAGACCTTATACATTTTTTAAAATCAGATATAAACAGATGGCCTCTGTTTCATGGTTTAAAGTTATTCCAGAAAATGGGGAAGAAAAGTAACCTTCTATCATGAGCTGTCTGACAAACTCTATGTATTGACATGTTTTCAGTTCACATGTCCAGGGTTAATTTTAATATCTTGCCCAACTCGCATATCTTCCGGGGTTCATAGATGTCAATTTCTTAACTACCAACATGCCATTAATTGAATTTTTAGACATAATATATTGAATAAAATTGTTGATTACCGGCCTATAGATAAGGCAAATGGAATAGATTAAAATTCTATGAGTCGATATACCATACGGAGAAGTAAATTCATGTACCTGTTAAAACAAAAAAAATTGTGGTTGTAAAAGGATTGACGATATAAGAGCCGGAAATATTTTAACACCTATTGTGTACTTTGATTATCCTAATTTAACTCTTTAGAAAGTAACCTGGGGCCAGTTCCAAAGTGTATTAGCTTTAAACAATTGGTGTTCATATAAGTCTGACTTAAAGTTAATACACCTGAACAACCTAGCCCTGTTTTAACTATGAAAGCCGGAGAAAATGTTTACAATGCCTTTCTTACCCACAACCAGAAAAAGTTTATATGTAAATAACCATCAGATATTTAATTAACTTCATAGTGGTTAAGCTATTTGAATTTTTACATTTCTTTGCTTATGATGTATTAAAAGGCTTGAATTTGAGAAAGTTCATTAGACTGGAGATCTGAAAATGTTACAAATCAATTTGTGACTTTTGGAGTTAGGTCAGATAATGATAGAAAAGCCGAGTTTTGCCAGTCGGTGAAAAAAAACTCATGTACCACAATAAATATTAGTTTTAAATTACGGACTTGCAAAAATCACAGATTGTCTGAAATTTTTTTTTATAGTGGCACATATGTTTTCTGTCCACATAAATTAAACTGAATTGCTCTATTTTGATAAAACAGTTTTTTTTTAACTAGTTTATATAATTGCTTGCTGGTGCGTTTCTTGGTGACATTTTGTTTTTTACCTTCAGGATTTTGTTCAATGTTTAAAGGTAGAGCAATATTGGTGATCTTTACTCCTGGCAAAGTTTGGAAGAAATTTTTTACTATTAGATTTCTCTCAAATAGTTCCAGATTCAACATTTCAGATGTTAACCTGTACATTACCTAGACAGATAACCAAAAAAAATGCCAGGTCATTCAATTCAACAAGAGTCTGATTGGTTAATATGAAATCAGAAATGTGGTATATACATGTATTAGAGAGGCATCTCGGAGACTGGCATGTGACGCCTTTATATAGCAGTTTACCATTATATAAGCTGTCAGTCAAAAAATTTTACTTTCATTTTATAAAATTGTTTTGTTTCATACACATTTACAATCCTGTCTCAAATTTAATTTTATTGAAAATATTGAATAAATCAGCCTGGAAAAGGGTAAATAATGAATTTTACAGTTACCGGCCCGTAGATTAATCCCTGAATTCCTTAATGCTATCTGTATCAAAACTTTTATAAAAAGCTTATTTGAGATAAATCTGGACCTTTAAGGTCAGAGAAAAAAATTTACTATATCTCTATTTTTTTTCTTTTATTTAGAATGTTTAATTTTTAATATTGTCTAACATGTGTATTAAAAAGTCAGTGACACTTGTGGTGGGGAGAACAGCCTAGGTAATGAGTACACCCAATAAACTTTATGAAATGCATAATTAAATTGGTTTTCTAGTTCTGAAACGTTGACTGCCAGTCAGAAATCAGGAGATTGTTGCCCTGTGTATATTCAATTATTGTTATTTTTTAAATCCAGTTGCCAAAAGAAAGAAACCCTATTTTATAACCACCGTTTTCAAAACGCTCCAAGAGCCAAACCAAAATTACTAACTTGTCCGAAAGACTGCTTTGTTACATTAATTTCACCCTCTGTGTTTACGCCAATGATCTTTTTAAACCTTATGTTTTTTTTACAAAATTTAAAGCCGAAATAAAGCCCATTATTATTTTCAAACGGATTTTCGAGGATGTAAGTAAACTGGCAATGTACATTGTACTTCTTAAACTATTTCAACTATTGTTTTGAAACACATTTTTTCTTTATCTAGTTATTTATGATCCAATTTCAAATTGAATTTTATTTTTGGAAGGATAAAGATTAAATATTTTGGGCAGAAATTAATATTTTCTTCAAACTATCCTCTCCCGTCTATAATCCCTCTGTCTACAGCTAACGTAATTTCCTAACAATAGAAAAATGTTTGAATTTCATGGTACTAAGTTTCATTTTCTTTCAGGTCCTCCAAATGTTAAGACTGATTCCGGTGTCCACCTTAATCAGTTTAAAAGTATCTATAAAAATAGATAAAAAAAGAAATTACACATTAAACTATTGTCCAGAGATGTGTGAGCAACGATTGATTTTCTGCACTAAAATTGTCACTATGATTGGATGGGCATAAAGTGTGATTTGACTTGCTCAGTTTAACATCGTAGATCTTCAAAATTACCAATGAATAAACCTTCGTCCAATAGCCTGAGCTGAAATGTTTCCAAAAGAAGAACCTACATGAATGTTAATTGAAATAGTTTTATCCTGAGCTTCCAGTGTCATTTATGAAATAGTAACCATACTAATTCACATCTTAGGCAAAAATGTTCTTCAAAAGGGAGAAACCCTAATAGATGTGATGATCCTGAGAAAGAAACCGTTTAAAGCATGTAAACACCTCATATGGTCAAGATAATCGTTCTTTATTTCTACTTCAATCTGTCCGTCAATTCCGTTCAGTGATTGCTGAGAAATACCTTTTGAATGAAGTTTCAATAAGAATGACGCTCTGGTTTAATTAATAAGACCGTTTTAGTGAATTTCCCCGAGAAGTTTACCTTTATTTGTACTATCTCCAGGCTTTGATTCCTGCCTGCAGTTTCCCCAAACTCTGGTCTTTGTCGAACTGTTCTCCAAAATCTAATTTTAGCTCAAGTATTGGTCTCTGAGACTCCGCTATAAGAGGACATCATGAAGCTGAATAATGTGGTTTCTGGATTTATTGTGGTTTCCATTTTTTCGTCTTGTCCTTCTTTGATGTTGCCAGTGAAGTCCAGTGGTTCTCTCCACCTATTGCACTAGCCTCCTGGCATCATAAATGATCTGGAGTAAAGTGGAAATTAATCAATGTGTTCCTTAAAGTGAATATGGAGACCTCTACAATTTTCTCAGATTTAGTAGATAACACTTCTTACAATCTGGGAAAAATGTAA
>JAVFBY010216657.1:0-10889 GCA_034781015.1 Tonicella lineata | reverse complement strand
CCACTGGTTCCTTAGATCTAAGAGAAGTAGGGCAGCAGGATGCTCCCGCCAACCACTGGTTCGTTAGCTCTAAGAGCAGTAGGACAGCAGCATGCTCCCGCCAACCACTGTTTCATTAGATCTAAGATAAGTAGGGCACCAGGATGCTCCCGCCAACCACTTGTTCCATAGCTCTAAGAGAAAGTAGGGCAGCAGGATGCTCCCGCCAACCACTGGCTGCTTAGATCTAAGACAAGTAGGACAGCAGGATGCTCCCGCCAACCACTGGTTCCTTAGATCTAAGAGAAATAGGGCAGCAGGATGCTCTAAGAGAAGTAGGACAGCAGGATGCGCCCGCCAACCACTGGTTCCTTAGCTCTAAGAGAAGTAGCTCTAGGAGAAGTTTTTGGTATGTGAATTTGAGCAGGCTGTTTTTGTCAATTGTAAATTGATCAATCTGTTAATAGATTAACACAAATCAACCACATGTGGTGTCAGGGATCGGCCCCTAATTAACAGAGACAAAGCTAAACTAACAAAGTACTGGACGGAAATGACAGCTGGTTATGGCTGGCTTTTTATATTTAATTTTTTCTCTTGAAAGCTGGATGGTAAATGACTGCTTACAAAATGAGTTTTATCGGACTTTCAGTGTTGTATTATTAATTATACCTGTATCTCAAGACAGAGGTTTAGTTTACATCAGGAGCTAAATTATGCATATTCCCAATTGCTTTCTACACTTTCCATGTAACTATTATTTATATATACCCCACTTATCCATAAATACCACTATTTTGAATCCTTATTTTTACCACAAAAACTAATCAGGATTTTGTTTTCTGATCTTCGGTCTTGCCCAGCCAATATACCTCTAGACTATAGCTTCAGAAAAAACACACTTTTTCTCTTTCGACATTCTTTGATCTTGGCTTTATTTTCTGGAATAAATGTATTTGTGTGTTGCCTTTGTACATATATAATCAGTCGAACCATAATAATCAGTTGATTTGCCTTTTTATTTACACTGAGAGACGTTAAAACAGAAAGAGACGTTTTATCTCAACTCAACCCAGCATTCGAGCTTTTTAACCTTTTTGTGTTAATTAGAATTGCGCTTTGAAGACTCATTTCTGCGCGATCGATAAGTAATTAGCTTTGTTGTACATGCATCTAAATATGGTTATCTAACGAGAGTGCGATAATTGAGATGAATATCATTTGGGTATAAAATTAAGCATATATTGATCATTATTATAATTATGCTGTAATTCTGGTCAGCTAATAATGTTGAAATAATGGCGCTAATGAGATTGAATGTCATGGCAGTTAGTTATATGTCCAATCACTGATATTAATGAATGTGCCGTAGGTTTGTTTGGGCATCCTTGTTTTGCATAATATTACTATATTTCTGAAACATGTACACGTAATGGAGAACGATGTAACGAAATACCGCTTTCATTATAGATCAAACACGTGTCATATAAATCGATCATTCTTATACCAGAAGTCCACATTTATAGGCTGTCGTGTTTCATAAAACAGGCTATATTAGACTAAATGAAATTATAGCTTACTATCATTTCCTTTGGAGCGATACTCGCCACATCAACTTAGTTCGAGACTTGCTCAACTCGGCTTTGAAGAAATTGGAATCAGTTTTTTTTTTTTACTTATTACGTCAGTAGAAGACAGAATCAACTTGCAATTTGCACATCAGAAGACCTTATTAAACTGGCGTTTGTTCAACAGAAGATCGTATTAGAATAGCTTTTGTTCAAGATCACATCAGACGTGATTGTGTTCACATGTAGATCATATTATACAGGATTCGTTCACAAGAAGTCTGAAATAAACTGACGTTTGTTCCCGAGAACACCATACTAGACTGGGATTGTTTTCACAAGAAGACGGTAGTATGATGTTGTTTGTTCACAAGAAGACGGTATTATAGTGCTGTTTGTTCACAAGAAGAAAATATTAGACTTGTGTTTGTTCAAGAGAACGCTATATATATTAGCCTGAATTTTGTTAAAGAAAAGGCTATTTTAGCCCGAATAATGTTTAAGAGAAGGCTATACATATATTAGCCTGAAATGTGTTAAAGAGAAGGATATATTAGCCTGGATGATGTTCAACATAAGATACTGTTACTGGATATGAATCGTACAAAGCTACATTGTATTGCATTTTGCATAAGCCACTTTTAAGTGAGGACAACGTAGTGAAACTGTTGACGTGAATTAATCTACTGAGTCTGGCTCAATATTTCCAACGTCGGAATAAATTCCTCATTTAACCAAACAACCCACTCTGTGTTGACTATTGGTTGTTTTACCCCAAAACAAAGAAAATGTTGTTGTTAGCATTTGTTTCGAAAGGATTTACAGACAGATACAAATTATTAATATAGAGTAATTTGTCTCATACAAACATTCTGATCAGTATATGACAAGGTGTCCGGTGCTCACAGAGCTATTCAATTAAGTTCCATATTAAATGACGTCAAGTCATGCTGAATGTCTATCGCTAATCCTAGATTTAATCTGCAGTTAGTGGCTGTCTTGGTTTTAAGAGACCGAACCAAAATCGGTAAGAATAATATGACTACAAACAATTCTTTTCCTGAATTTTAATCATTGATGTTTTATTGAGAGAATTTCTAAAAAATGTGATTTTGAGAAGCATGTAGCATACAATTAATTCTGGACAATAATTTATGCATAACAAGTATTCTCTTTATTGAGTGACTTGACTGTATACCACGTTACAAATTATTGAAGTTACAGTTCCAGAAACTAACATTTGTAGAACCTTTAAAACCGTTAGTCTGTTGTGTGTCTGTTTCTTGAACCGTACATACATTTAACAAACCAAAGCATCGCTAGGCTGCCGTGAGGCTGTGTCTTGGCGCACACGACTGCATTATAATGTCTACAGTTGATTGTGTGATTGAATTGGGAAACAAAAACATTGTGTTGGGTTGTGTGCAAGATTAGACATCTCTAGACTTTACGCAGTCGGACAGAAATCCAGATTAGATTGGATACAAAACCAAAGTAGATTGGATTTAGTTCTTTCCATATTACTAGCAGTATAAGAATTACCATATTGAGTTTTGTGACAGAAGACCACATACCATTTGAGTTCTGTGATCAAAGACCACAAAACATTTGAATCAACTACTGCATTGTGGATATTACTCAGCTTGACATAAAAGACATCTTGAAAATGGAAATGTTTCTAAACAATACCAGTTTGCTTACAAACGAGTCGGCCAATATATCCGAGCCATTAGCGGAATATCCCCCACACGGACAATCAATGATAACGATTTTGGCAAGTGTGTACTATATCGTAGCTGGTGTTATAGCTTCAGTAGGTAACAGTCTTGTCATTATAACAGTCTATAAACGCCACTCACTTCACAAAGTATCCTATTATCTGGTGGCAAATCTATCGGCAAAAGATTTAATTTACGCTATTGTGACCACAACCTTTGGAACACCTTGTAGAATTGTTGGAGATTGGATTTTTGGACACAAGACATGCATTTTATTCGCTTTCGTCACAACCTGGTTATCATATGCCGAACTCTTGCTACTTGTTTCTTTAGGCCTAGACCGTTATTTTGCTTGTATTTATCCCTTGCGGTACCATGCCCTCGTAACACCACAAAGATGTCTCCTTGTCTTATTGTTCTGTTGGGGTTATTCGTTCCTCTGGTCGGTTTTTCCTGTAATAGGTTTCGGACGGTACGTCTACTCGGAAACGTTGGACATGTGTGAGTTAGACTGGTCTCCTAGTGAAATAATGATGATATATATAAACACCCAGTGTTTATTTTTCTTTATTCCTGGCACCATTATAATATATGTATGCTATGTAAAAATCTACCAAACCACAAAGAAGTCATTAGTACTTCCTATGCCTATTTCCCATGTATCGGCTGAGACGAACACCACACAGATCATATCAAAACAAGCCAAAGCGGCATTGACCATTGGTCTGATAACAGGGCTTTATTTCTTCTGTTGGATACCTTTTGTCAGTGTCCGGATGTATCAACTGTATGTGGCCAAAACTGTTCTTCATCCCACAGTCGCTGTTTTGGATACAATCACTTTGTATTCATTCAGTATTGCAATGTTTGCTAATCCAATGATATATGCCGTTTACAACACAGAATTTAGAAGTCAGGTTTTAGTTTTATTTAAAAGGTAAGAAACGTCATAAATACAGTCTTAAACTCTAGATGTGTATTGCTAATTTGAACACTGCTGATCGGTTTCATGCATTTCTAGATACATGGACATATAGTGTTGATAACGTTAGTCTCTCGCTTGTTTAACTATAATGTTCTCAGTGTGGATACTGAGACTGACATTTAACAAATCCAAATGCAAAGTAGAGTTCTTCAATAAAACCCCTTGGATAGAATTAAATTATTTCCAAGCAAATGCAGATAAAATTTTACATAAACCTTCCCAATTTTGAATGCCAGTCAATTAGCACATAGAAGGCGCAGAATATTGCAAAATTATTACCAACATGTCATTTGGCAAGACGATATTTCTTGATGTGACAAATAAATTTGGCTTCATACCCTAGCCGAAAAAGCCTTTTTCTTATTGGTGGGGATACATAATCCAAAATTAATGCCTTATGATTAAGATAATATCGTTTTGTAATATACATGTTTTTAAAATCTCTCTCTTAATGTTGGTGTCTAACGTTGTGACTGTCTTTAAAAACGGATATCAACATACTAGTAGTATCAGAAACGATACACGAGTATCAGTAATTCCACATTTGGTAAAAATTGTTGAAAAAGTCATATACAACCCATTATTTATGCATGTTTAACGCTGTATTGTTCCGCAGCATCATGGCTAGGTTAAACACCGGGACACAGTCACAAATTTAGTCAGTTAGTCTGTACCTAAGCAGGTCCACTGGGAGAATCGAACCCGTGCGATACATAGAAGGAGGATCGGTAGTCACGCCAGTCATACGCTCTAATCACCAAGCCACGGCGAGGGCCCTTTTACCTAATTGATTGACACGAATAACAAACTAAGGTCATCTATTTTGACTCGAGTATTGCATTTGATTCTATGTCACACGATCTCTTACATTATTAGCTTCAATCGGGATTGCCAGCAAAGGTCGCTTGTGAGCCCATTCTATTTGGTCGGCATATCAACGATATGGTCAAACGTATCATGTGTTCACATGTATATATTTACGCACACGTTAAGGCTATTAACTCCTTTCAAAACGCACAACAACTAAAGGTGGACATTATTGCTAAACTGCTGTAACTCGTGGAAGCTAAACAACATTGTTAAAACGTGTGCTGTTTTATAACTTTTGCAGCAAAACGTAATACAATTGCGGACAATTATTGTATTAATGATGTACAACTAGATCGTATACATATTAGAAAGGATTTTGGTGTCACTCTGTCTTCTAATTAGGATTTCAAACCCATGTAAACAACATTGTAAGCAAGTCTTATAAATTACTTGGCTTGTAAAGCGAACGCCCAACTCGTTTTATGGAACAGGCTCTTTGAAATCGTGTTAATTAAAGTGAAAGTGTCAATTATATTGTCCATTTTGGAATATGCCTGACCACTATGGTTTCGGCATGACAAATATTTGACACAAAAGGTAGAAAAATTCCAAAGAAAATATATACAGTTCTTAAGCTTTAAAAGAAAAGGCATTTACTCCTAGAATGCTTATGAGGAAGACTGTGGATATTTTGTTTTTAACCGCTTTGTCTACACGAAGACAGTTTGTCAACTTAAAAATTGATGTATAAATGTGTTAATTCAAACGTCGATTCGCCTTGTCTTATAAAGTAGACACGTTGCCATTGACATGTGCAAACTCTCCCTAACTCAACTGGCGTTAAACCTTTACCCCCCAGATACAACGATTTGGAAGTTTTGGTTTTCTAAGGTCTGTGATATGTTATAATGAACTAAGTTACAATAATAAAAACGTATATATATATATTTTCACAAATATTTCTGTTTGTAAACGGTCTATAAGACCTATTTTATACAAATAATATGTACACAGTTATTTCTATCGATCTATGATAATCAATTGTTTACCTTTTAAATGAGGTAATAAACGTCAATATTTGCAATGTTTTATATTGTTCTATTTAATATATATTTTATATATCTTGATCTGTATATATATATGTATATACATGTTTTGGAAATATAATCTCTTTAAATCTATAGTTAGTTTTGAGATTTTGATTTTAAACCAACGTTTATTAAATATTATAACACGAACACTCTATGTTGTTTTTACTTAGTCATGTATTACAATACGACGTTTTGATCCCCTTGATCGTTTTCAAGAAATTAATATTAATGTTGAATTACATTTATATTCAAATTACAACAGAAGGATTATGAAATAATTGACGTTGTTCTACTCATTGATTGAAAACGATCATAGAAAGTGGGTCAAAACGTCGTATCATAATATATGAAGAATATAAAATTCCATAGAGTGTTCGTGTTTTCAACCAAATCCAGTTTCTTAATACCAATCAAAGATCTTATTGTTTCAGTTTATAAACAAAGTACAATACTGTGTTAAACCGTGGATATAGGAACCAGTTGGTAAAACCTATTTTTGGGTGACAGTCTCTTTAATGCTAATAACCTGCCACGACAGGTCCAGGTGTATCTTATGGTTTGATAAAGGCTGATTAGAAGACTAGAGTGATAACCGTTTGTCGCAATCTATTTATAAATAAAAAACTGATGTGAACACATTTTATGGATGTTAACTTCTTTACTATTTGTTCACGATGTTTCGACACAGTTACTAGCGCCTTCACCTGTTCTAAAGAATATTGAATTCAATAAACTAAATTAAAGAGTAATGTATAGAGAACTAGTGCACGGCCTAACCTGTATGCAGGCTGGTCGCAAGTTTTATTTTTTACGAAATCGTTGAAATTCATTAAACTCATT
Source organism: Tonicella lineata (assembly GCA_034781015.1). Lineage (NCBI taxonomy): Eukaryota > Metazoa > Mollusca > Polyplacophora > Chitonida > Mopaliidae > Tonicella > Tonicella lineata. The sequence goes on along the minus strand of JAVFBY010216657.1, from coordinate 3,898 downwards.
AATTGATGTCACAAATCCATGCATGGCGCTTCTTTAATATCTGAACACGCTTTCACCTATATAATCCTTTGTCGGTATTTAACATTTTTAAGATAGGACTGGGCAGTTCGACCAAGGGACGCTGGAAATGTTCGTTTTGTTAAAATGATTGAAGTCGCTAAATGTCGGACTGTTGTTTATCGTTTTCGTTTAACGTTCTAATTATTACAGGTTTATCATTCTACGTTCTTTGTGTTTCGTTTAAAATTACTTTGCTTGTATAACATTATACGTTTTATGTTTAAAAAGTAAGTTTGACCCGATTTGCTGCCCACAGAGACCCCCAGCAATATTACAAGTTTACAACCAACATTAGAATCCGTGAGACACTTAGCAAAATCATGCAAATACAATGTACATGTATATGTTTACAAGGAATGGGAAGATAATTCCACCTTGTCTGACACCGTTTGTAGCACCAAATAATAAAGGGTAAAACCAACCTTTTTAAACCAAAACATTATATACAACCCGAACAGATAGAGCCGTTGTTTAGTTCTGTTAAACAACTGACGGGAGGCTATTATTCGCATTGAGATGGGGTTACCCTAGATAAATGACTTGTGAGTAAATACCACTACAGGGTGGGTTAAAAAAAATGCAGCACCTGGAGCCCAATAAGTAGGTCATGGTAGGATTAGCCATGAATGGGCCTGGACATTCCAAGAGACCTGGTCCTCCTTGGAGATTTAACAATTAGATTTCGCTTTTTTGCCAACCCTGCAGAACACTATTGCCTCTATGACTATCTCATTGACTATCAATACATTTAAAACGACAAGACAAAGCCTGTTATTGTGATTTAATGAGGGCATTGTAGTACTAGTGGTTTGCAATGTTACCCACAGGTCATTTCACTTGGGTATCCCAATTGAAGGACCACGAACAGCTTCAATAAAACAACATCACCCACCATAGCATTCACAGGAGGACAGGCACAAGGATGACCAATATAAGCGCTGCGAACAAAAGCGACAGTTCCGGGTTTTTTAAGTTAAGTAATTCACTGCTTCTCCTTTACCGTTTCAAATGGGACATGGTTTTACATGGGACATGGTTTTAATGTCTTTAAAATATATGGGGAAAATAATATGCTTTTGTCTAAAATCGTTGGGGGTTCCCTTTAAAACTCTTTTTGTTGTACGGCATAGCCCATCCCCGTAGTGACGTATTAACCGGAATATGCTCTGTTTGGCCGTAAATCATTCTCATTAAAATAGATAAAAAAATCTTCCAGTTATTTCTATCTTTACATACCTCTTGCGTTCCGATTTTCAAAATCACCACTTAATTTTCAGTTAAACATTTTATCTGTGGCAAACACCATGCCCCCAAATCAGCGGACAACATCAGCGTAAAGCCTATTTACATCTATCAACAGACGAGCGCCACAAGATGGAATGCACATTGATTTTGTACTCGTGTGAGTACGTACTCAAAATTTTTGTAACCATAGATTTCGAGCACATGTCAGCGGAGCACGATCTCAAGAGTCTGAGCACAGACTCAGCAGTGAGTATGCTCATGTTTTTATAACCTCGGCCCCAGGTTACAGCAAATTCATTAAAAAGTTTATTTAAAAAAAAATTAAGTGTGAAAACTGGAACTGTCTTTCACAGTTTCTATCTAACAGTTCCTTGAAAAATGAATAAATTACTACATTATTGCTCCCATGGTAATCTAATTGTTATCCTTGGTAGTAATAGTTCAACTAAAATAAGTTTCAATCGTTTTTTGCTTTCACATTAAAAATTTGTTTCTTGTGTTATTTCAAAGTTGACTCGATTCTGCCCGTATCCACAAATGTAAAGACCTTAGAGGTGTTTGACCGGGTAGCTTTTAAAGCTGATCCCCACACAAAGCAAATTATCCTAGGAGAGCTAGCATTGTTTCGGGGCTCAGGAGGATGTGGCAATATTTTAAGGGACAACAATTACTTGTTCAAAAAACTAAAACAAAATTGCCATACACAGTCTCAAATCTAGCTAGTGAGCGTTACAAGCCAAATCCATGTAACTGCGCATGAAAGCGCTTCATGCGCGATCTAAAAATTGCATTCACCGACTTTTCCATGACTGTTTGTCCCGTCTTTTCGTTTTTTGTATGTAGTTTGAAACTCAGCCAAATGTTTGAGAACTGTTTTATGTATTAAAAACTCGTTCTTTCGCCCAAATCCCTCCAAAAAATAAAATTATTCCGGGAGCTTTTTATAATTCGGCTGGCGTCTTGCTACTCTTGTTGACAAACAATTTCACTTTTCAAACGTCTTCAATGATCGAGTTTTTACATATAAATGTCTCAGAAAGTTCAGTTGTACTAAACAGAATGGTAAATTACTAAATTGGACAAGTAAATGCTGATAAATGAAAAAATAAAAAATTACACATTTTGATTCAGCACTACTCTGTATCCTTATATACGGATACGAAGTGGACTAATAATGATACAGAACTCTGCATCTAGGGCAGTACAAGTAGTAGCTCACGGTTCCATCACTTTTAACTTGTGGTAAACGCTGCTGGTAATTTGCCCTGTAAGTTCTCCCACTTACGTCACTTAGGTATGCCAAGCGAGAGTTCGCGTGAAAAGACGAGATGAAGCCTGTTTGCCGTTAAAACAACCAACAGACAGCAATTTGATTCACAATTTTGGATATACGGTTATTGGATCGTGTTCATAATAGATAAATTGTGTTAGGTAAGTCTTCAAAACTACCATTTGTTTTATTTTCTTGCCATTTGAAAGCTCTGGAGCCACGGTATCGAAAACGCAGCCACAACACAGAAAGCTTTCCCTCCGCACTCTATGGTCGAGTATTTGAGATCATGCTGGGCCAATTTTCTAGGGCTTTCCAAGTAGAGGACGCAGGTGTGAATATTCACCCCGTCGTAAAGTAGCTTAGTGTTGCTACTTAGCCCCTGAAGCACAAGGACTCAGAAACTTCCGTCATCTATCTCTACAGGATGTTTTATATATAGTCTCATAGATAACAGCGTAAACATCAAAGGAAGACTTTTAAAGCCGTATGCTTAATTTCCAGTGTAGGTCTAATGTTAATGCTGATATAAATTGTTTAATTTCAAGTATTGTACCTATAAATAAAAAGGACAATGGAGACAATTAATCGAAAGGCTGTATATATATGTGCCTATGCCAATTTTGCCAATGAAGCTTTAATTAGACACTGGTTGGATTAGAAGTTAATAATGTGACTTGCAGCATGTTACCCTAGCCCTCGCGAGAAAAAAACGTACTAATTGAAGAGCAGCACAACTCCAAAGTTGATTGACTTAGTTGAGGTAAACAGCGCAAACAGAGCAACCGAGATGTTGCCCCTAATGAAATCGTGATCTTAATCGTGGTAATTCTATCAGGTCTTGAGCTCAGACGTAATAATCGTGTTAATCGTAGGGAAGTTTTGGACATTGTAACAAATTTCTACGATCAACACGATTACTTGTCAATCCTGATCATCGCATCTGCTCGTATTGGATCATAGCAAAACGCGACATAGCGAATCTAATCGTGCTACCAAATCGTGGGGATCGGGATCATCCTTAACTCCTGTCATCATCAATGGTTATGGGTTTTTGTGTTCACTCTGTAGAAGTTCAAGAAAAAATGAAGTCCATGGTCAGTCGGCCTGTATCCCTTTAATGCCTTTTGTGCTCAAATGAGTACATTTTTTTTTTAAATTCTGACCAAAAATCTTGGTTGAGCATTAGTTTAAACAATTATATTTACCATATTCACCCAAAGGCATCATATGAGTACAATTAGATAACTCTGCATTGGACAGAGGTCACTGTAGTCAGTCCAAGATTGCGGCGCCCAGTTTATTCAGCAGCATATCAGTTTT
>JAVFBY010216656.1:0-17714 GCA_034781015.1 Tonicella lineata | reverse complement strand
GATCATGTCAAGCTGGTGGATGGGATTCATTGCATTCTGCCAAATTTATGGCAACAATATGGCAACAGTTAGCCTACATTTTTTTGTGTCATATTATCTTGTACGTCTTGTGAACAATAAGTGGAGAGAGGTTCATTTGTTTTCGAAGTGAGCTTTTGGCGGGGGACCTGCTTGCTACTCAGCTTGTCTCATGTTATTATTGTTCAGGGGTTTTCTGTGAGAATCCTTAATTATGACTGGTGGTTGACAGTACATGTACATCCTTGGTTTCTTGGTGCCCTTTGCATGCTATCAGAGCTACATGTAAGGGGATCATGAAGCCTATTTGTTGTGGCGTCCTGTGTCTTTCTCTGGTTTTCTCCGCCCATTTGGCTGGCACGCTGTCATATTGGTGAATTATCTACCCCTGAATACGACATAGAACACCAATCAAACAAGCGGGTGGTTGGGCGGGAGCTTCCTGATGCCCTGGTGCTCTCGGAGTTAAGGAGCATCAGGAAGTAGAATTTTTTTTGTGGTGTCGTTTTTTTTCTGTTTTTTTTAATTTTTTATTTTATGTCTTGTCTTTCGTGTTGCCAGTGACTTGAACGGTGGTTTCCTCCACCCATGGGGCTGGCCACGCCGTCACATAGGTGAAATACCCCTGAGTACGGCGTTAAACCCCAATCAATCAATCAATCAATCAAATCGCAATAACATTTGATAGTGAATATTAAAAAAAAGGCATTGCTTTATTTTCGTTTAACATCGCCATGTAGGTCGTGCCGCGCGTATTGTTACAGCTATTGTTAGTTCTCCGGACGACGATGGCATTATTTACATCAATTTGATGCATATCAATACACAATGTTCCTGTTATGTATTATAGTCCACTATTTAATTTACTGTTACAGTACTACTTTTAGCGACGCGTAAAATATCAATCGAATGCAATTAAATAAAGGAACAAGATAATCTAATGTGTACGACACATTTTGACACTGCTCTCAAGACATCTATTAAAATCGTATAATGATTGTGGGACATTATTGCCTATTAAGTTTTCGCCTGGCACGTCTACTGTCACAGCCTTCAAACAGGACATTGACGCTGGCAGTCAAGACCTTCGACCGAAGATAAATGAACCCCCAGTTTGATTCTTGAGAGATCTCCTATGGACTACGTGGTCAAGATGGATCTCTGAGGCTTGACGGTGACATGTTGTGATTTCATTTACTGTACGTGATACGATCATGCAACTAAAGCCTTTCGATGATTGGAGGCTGTAAAACAGATAGCTCAAAGGTCAAATTAAGGTCAAGAATGTATTACATGTAGGCTTGTCACTTCGGTAAGTCTGACCCACAGGCCATTGTTTTAATCCCAAAACTCACCCATATACACATATGCATATATATACCCTATATAGTAGGGGTGACTATCGAGAGGAATATCACTATCGCGATAGTATTGCGATGGTCCAAACAACTATGGCGATACTATTGCGATAGTTAGGTTACTAACGCAATAGTTTTATATATTCGCAAACACGAACAGTTTCTGTTGTACGTGTTACTTAATACTCCATAGCGTTTTTTCAATTTAAAAAGAGTCTATATGACTAATAAAAGAGGGTTGATTTTATATTCAACATTTATATATTCTGTACTTCAACCGACTGTTAATGTTTTAATGTCCATTCACTTAACACAGTAATATAAGCTTGCAATTTTAAATAATAAAGCCCCAAAAATGAAGAAAAAAATAACAAACTTTTGAAAGAATGAAAAATGTTATGGGGTTAACTGAAAAAAGGTAAACAATCGAAACTATCGATAGTTGACGAAACAATCGGCGATTGTTATCGATATTTTGTATGACTATCGATAGTTTACTATCGGAGTCTCTACTATCGCGATAAGTCGATATTTCGATGCATCGTTACAGCCCTAGTTTTCAGTGTATATAAACACTTATGTGGCTTCACTTATTCTATTTTATATGCATGTAGTGTTCAGTTTGGTTGCATTGGTATCTTACGTCGATTACTTGTATGACAGTGGTGCAAGTACATGTATTAACAACATATGACCATAGACTGTCAAATGCATACAAAATACATACGAACTTGTTCGAGTCAGCAGTTTGAAACAGTATTGTAGGGTTTTGACCTTTTTTTTACCATATGCATATCTTGTCTATTTTGTATGGCTATATCTAATGCTAGTTTGATGTCTAAGAGAGAAGATATGCGTTGTCATATTATGTAGATACTGTCAGCTCTAGCAGCTTTTCTCGTTAACAGGAATACCGGCAGATATTTTGTATCAGTAATTTACGTGACATGATTACATCATTACAGTGAATGGGTTCCATCGAATGCTTCGTCCCTGACACACGAAACTCAGTGTGGCCTATTGATTGAACATATGTAACTTCTCTTCCTGTGATTAATGATATTTCAACGACAGATTCTCCCGTCAACACATAAACATTAAATTTATCAAAAGGACCGCTGGACGCTAATGACAAACCCGGATGGCATTTATGACCTCCGTACTAAAACAGTTTATACGTCTTAATCTAATTCTGGTCAGGATTTAATAAATGTTTAGGGTGTTCGTAGTATCAACCAAAGGTAAACATAAATAGTTATCTCATTCAGTATTTACATTATAGACTTTTGGTTTATTAGTGTTAAGGAAAATGGAATATGTTGTACTGATCACACGCCATAAACTATCAAATCTACAACGGCTCTGTATGGACAAATGACAACGATGACAATTTTGTTAAACATTGCATATATCAATTATGAAGTCATTGGCGGACGGACAAACATCACTGTTCTTTTCACACTAATAGCTAACGATATAATGTGTCAAACTGTTTGCGGAACTAAATAATTAAAACGGGGTTGTCACTTTTAATCTAACAAACTTGCAATTTAGATAGTGTAGAGCAATGGCTTGCAATGTGCGATAAAACAAATTCCTGAGCGTAAAATTTGTAAAAGCTGTATAAAATGTAGCAATACACAATAGTTTAATCTATATTTAAAAGATGATATAAATATACAGGCCACTTTCATGTACATCATACAATGCAACTGCAATACTAGTTTTTCCTTTCACTGTCCCCGATTAGCTCCGAAAATTAATCATTTCACTTTAAGTGTGTCAAATAGGGCGAGTTTTTCCCGCGGTAATTAACTTTATCAGAATGTCTGGTGTCTTAAGGGACTTAGTTTGAGGATGTAATCGGGGCTACCAATCTGTAAGTTCAGCCCAGTTGGCCTGGGAAAGCTTACTAGACGATAAACAGAGGTCTGCGATATACACATACATTCACAGTTCACTTCGCATCAATGCTCGGTCAAAATGGCGGACGTGTAACACGTGAGTGGGATCAACTGGGAAGGAGAGCTGCTTAATCGCGCTGATAGCTTAATTATCTTCACAGCGTCTCGCACCCCTCTGTCCTCACTCGGACCCCTCCCCTGCGTAATGCACCCTCCCACCCAGGTATGCCTCACACAAACCCTCCCTTCTCACCCGTACACCATGTGTGCTATATCTAGAAAGTAATTACTTTCCACTATCGAGTAGATTTGTCTTCCCAGATGTGTGTTAGTTGTACTAAATGTACACTACCAATTCTCTCCAATTTGTTCCATTGACTAGGCAGGCTATTAAGCCCATCAGAGTTTTATGAGCTGAACACTGGTCATGGGGTATCGCAGTTTAAACACTTTGTGTCCAGCTTTTGAGTTCAACGAGTTTGGGTGCAATACGGAAGAACATGTTTCTTCAATAGTACTGTACTTGTTATGTATCGTCAGTTTTAGTAGTTAGGTGCAGCTCTAACAATCTATGTATAGCTTAGAATATACTTTCCTTAAACAACACAGCCTATGCATTTTTGTTCTTTTAAAAGACGTTATATGTATTTACTACATTACTATATTACTGTATGTATTACCCGACCCTAAACAGACTGACTGACAATTGCGAATGGCGATTCCCTTGAAAATACTTCCGTGAAAATTTCTTGGTAAGAAAATTTCTTGGATTGATTTTCACAATAGTTTTATCCCACTTTTACAATGACTTTAAACTGTGTTACTAAGTCAGTTTTCAGAATTATAGCTGACCTAGAAAGCTATCAGTTATGCGTGATGACAAATGAAAACACAGTCATAGGCCTACATGTGGAGTCATACAATGTTCACTTCGCTCGCCAACACATTTTCTTAGAATAATACTTTTGCGTAGGGCTACAGTTATGAAACTTGACTAAGTGCTGAAGGCGTCTCAGACAAAAAATCATGTCTTATCTGATTAAAATTGGTATGAGAAGGGACGGCGTTGTAGACTCCATACCACGGTAACCCGAGTTCCAACTTTTGTTATATGGGAAATAAAGCACGGATCCTTGACAAGCGGATATATTTCTACGTTTTTCACACTGGCACATATGGTACCTACAGATAAGTGTGGGCCTGTTTTTTAGATTGTACACACACAACGAGCGAGCTGTTGGTTGGTATTCTTTACTATTTCGACGCACTTGTGTGTTGTCGATTGCAAACCAAAGGCATATACCCGGGGTGCAGATTTTCTGTTTTTTTTATTATAAAATATGAACTATGCATTATTTGTTGTCAAATATAGGGAACTTTCATTGGTTACAAATATATGTTATGTTTTATTAGCCCAAATTAAGAATAACCTTTGTTGAACAATCATTAATTCAAATCAAACCAAAATAACAACGATAGTCTAGCTGAGTTGTAATCGAGAGATTACAGTTTAATTCAACATAATCAGAATTAACCGGTGTCTTTATTGATTAGTTGTATTATTGTTGTAATCGTTGTAATCTGAAGAGTTTGGTGAATCAGCAATTGATTTGCAGTATTTGATTCACGATTAATCGAGATGTTTTGTGCAATCATTATAAGTACAAATATGAATCATAAACAAGAATCATATTATAATGGCCAGGAAAAAAAACACACACAATCAATATGCCTACCAAACATTAATATGTATCCGTCTAAAGTCACGGAGTGGGCTATCACACGATGGTTGGTGGATCTGAGACAGAAGACACGATCGTTATAAGGCAGATATATCAAAAAGAGCGCCGCCAAACGCAAGCGACACAAAGGTCAGTTATGATAAACGTATGGCGCAGAATTGTTTCGACTGGTTGAAAGAATGAAACTGAAATGTAAGAGTATCAAATATGATATTACATTTGGAGTGTTTTATTCAATGTCAGAGTTGAATGTGACGTACGTTTGTTGGTCGATCTGTCATAGAACACATGGTCGTTGTTAGAGAGAAAGAACCACAAGAACGCCACCAAAAACAAGCGAAACAAAGGTCATATATGAACACCAATTCGTGCAAAATTGTTTTGTCTGGTTGAAAGAATCAAATTGAAATGTAAGTGTAGCAAACGTGCCATCTCACGGGGAACGACATATTGAATTTTAAGCTGAGACAGGTGGCCTTTGTCAACAGTTAAGGCCAATCCAATGCTAGTACATAGGCGTAATTCCCATCCCTGCCGTCTCTCTGATTCAAGTAAAGGCATTTCTCGGCTGACTTTATGAGTCTTGTTATCATTTCCTAGTTGCCACGGTTAAAATGATGCACGCATGGTGACAGTATGGAATGATAAGCCTAACAAATGTTCAACATGTTTTTCACGATGGGAGACATTCTGTCGACTTAGTGGGCGTTTTAGTGCTTGCCCGGGGGTAGGAACGGCTGGCACGATACGCTTGCATTGATTCCGTCTCCAAGAAAAATGACGCCTTATCTGGAAAGTATTTATGATCGTTACGGTGGTCAATACCGTGGCGCTGATGGTGGCACCAGTCTTCTGCCGACCGTGCTATATGTCTCTCACAATCTGACAGTCAAGTGACTTTAATCCGATAAAATCGCCACAAATATACATTGCATGTAGGCCTACATCCCTAAACATAAGACTCCAAATTACCATTAAACCTCACACCTTGTTCAAAGATTATTTAAGCCGACGTTCAAGAAGAGGGCTTAAGGTCGTTAGTGTTTTATCTCCAAAACCTACTTAATGCCTGACTTTCTAAAAGGTTTGATTACCCAAGTGAGACATTCGACTTAAAAGTAAAGATAAACGGAAATTGGCTCTTCTTGCGTTAGGGAAGTTTTAAGGGTTTGATTAGCATTCCGTGTATCTACAATGGTCCAGGCTGTATAGAGAACAGAAATAGTTTGCTCCTCGTTGTCAGACATGACAAGGCCATACTTTAAATGATACTTGGTATAGGTTGAAGTATAGTGTGATATACAAATAATACAGAGGCCGATTCCACAAAGCAATTTCTGACTTAAGAACAAATTTTGAGTTACTGATTTAGCACTTTTGCTTCGATTATTCTGAGTGGTTTTGTCTTTTCTGGTTACTTTATGGCAAGTATATAATATATACCAAATATGAACTTGCTAGAATTAAAAATAATCAATTTAAGTCCATTTCCGATTTTGACTTAAGTCAGAAATTTCTTTGTGGAATCGGCCCCAGAAACCTAACTGAATAAATCTCTGTCCGGATTCAAAGGTGGACCATAAGTATTACAAGGTGGCCGCTCGATTAAATATGCCTTATTTACGATTATTTCCACACCCAGATAAATAGCAGGCTTAAATTAACAGGGATGAATGGTTGTTAAAAACAATGCTCTCTTTCCTTACACCATTCCACTGAAAGTGGAGTTAGGTGCACGGTTGGCTTTTTATGCACTTTATTGCGTTACTTGTCGCCTGTAGGCAGCCAGTCAACGTGTTATATTTGATGTCACGTGTTTTTTTATCAAGAATAAATAACAATAAAGCCAACCGTGCACTAGTATGGGAATGTCCGGCAATAAAAAGTACACGAAGGCTAAAACTTATATAGGCCCAAATTTTCTTTTTTTGTTACAAATATGGTGATCTTGTAACATAACTACAACACTCATCAATCACTCTCTGTGATAAAGTAACGAGCCACCTACCCACACAGACGTAACTGTATATCTCCACACATTAGCAAATAGACTGTTTTACATATAACTGTAGATGATAACCTAATCGCTGTCGTCACATCAGCCAAAGAACAAATGACATAGTTTATACATACTGACGTATGTTATGTTCGGATAAGGTAGCCTTTACCGTTTACATGACATCCTCTGCCACTGGAGTTCAAAACTCGACCTGAGAAAGGCGTACTTTGTTAGTACAAGAGAAGCGTAACTTCGAAGAACGATAAACTCATTATGTTAGTCACTCTAAGATGTCCCTCTGAGAACAGATAAAGTAAAAATAAACATTCGTAATCAGTTATCGGTGCGGCGTCATACATGTCAGTCAGTTGTTGACATCCTACCGTACATATGGAAATCTACTCTGTAGGACGGTAACATACATTATTCAAGATCCAAAACACGAAGAAACAAACTGGCACCGTTAATAAATTGGCAGGCATGTATTCTATACTTAAGAGGACTTATCCTTAATTATATCTATACATTATTTCCTCATTTTATTTTGTTAATATTTTGCGTAATGCGCACAGGAAATATTATATGTAGAAATTTCTGCATGCCTCCACCGGGGATTGAAGCCGGGGTATTTGTTTTACAGGACCGACTGAGCTACAGAGGCTGTCGATATAGAGACCCGAAAGTTCACCCAAGCAAAGGCTGTCAATCTGTCTCCACTCAAGGCAGTGGCACAGAAGCGCTTAAGTAGCATAATTATGTTGTTGCGGATATAGATGTAGGCCTTTAGCAAGTTTGTGTGCGATATAACAATTCACTTGTAAATTAGAGGGACCGAATAATACTGCTCATTGTGGTGTTGAATGGGTCCAGCGCTAAATACAGTACTGTAGAAAGCGGTTATCCTGAATCAAGAATAATAGCACAGACAATTTGGCCCTATAAATGCATAGATTAAGGCAACATTTGAGACAGATACAAACTGCATCACGTTTACAGTATTTCCAAAACTGCTAGTATAACTTTTTTCCACGAAGAGAAATAATCTAGAAACAATAATAATACCCCAAAAGCTAGCACTATAAATGGATAGTCATGGGAATGGCTGAACTATGCGGATACTTTAACGCATAATAGCACTGTAACATTGACAGTTCTTCCTGAACTCGGAGTGTTTTCCATACAAATGGCTAATTTATGTATTCGTCTCGTCTATATGTAAATGTTAACATATACTGATAAACTCTAAGCCATCTCGTCTGCTGGAATAACTATGTTATCTTAAAAACACATATCTTACACGGTGGCGGCCATGTTGAACGGAAGCCAGCCAACGTGCTGGGATAAGCTGTACCAGCATATGTAGCACCTGTCCAATAAGCCTTATTAATGCGTGATTGAAAATTAGAACACGTCTCGAAGTGAGATATACCAAGCGTATAACATTTCCATTTTATCATCTGCTTCACGAGTTAATATATCATATTTAAGTATATTGCCTACACGTTATACGTAAGCTATATGTAAATGGTTCCAGGTGTAGGACTCTGTTTCTTAAAACCAGTGGACTATACTATAATGACGATACAATTAGCGTGTTTAGAACATCGTTCAGTTATGCTCATCTCTAATGAGAAGACCACACAGTTGTACATAAAAGAGAAACCAATGAATAACATATATGGATTGCAATTCCTTGCGTATTTACATTGCAATGTTTCGGTGTAGTTTCTTACACCGTTCTCCAGCACAGTCCAACAGTTGAATGTAACCGGACACAGATGGGAACAGCTCACTTGTTCGAGTCTATGTTGTATGAATGTGAATTAGTTCTCACAATTGTGAGAACTAATTCACATTCATACAACATAGACTCGAACAAGTGAGCTGTTCCCATCTGTGTCCGGTTACATTCAACTGTTGGACTGTGCTGGAGAACGGTGTAAGAAACTACACCGAAACATTGCAATGTAAATACGCAAGGAATTGCAATCCATATATGTTATTCATTGGTTTCTCTTTTATGTACAACTGTGTGGTCTTCTCATTAGAGATGAGCATAACTGAACGATGTTCTAAACACGCTAATTGTATCGTCATTATAGTATAGTCCACTGGTTTTAAGAAACAGAGTCCTACACCTGGAACCATTTACATATAGCTTACGTATAACGTGTAGGCAATATACTTAAATATGATATATTAACTCGTGAAGCAGATGATAAAATGGAAATGTTATACGCTTGGTATATCTCACTTCGAGACGTGTTCTAATTTTCAATCACGCATTAATAAGGCTTATTGGACAGGTGCTACATATGCTGGTACAGCTTATCCCAGCACGTTGGCTGGCTTCCGTTCAACATGGCCGCCACCGTGTAAGATATGTGTTTTTAAGATAACATAGTTATTCCAGCAGACGAGATGGCTTAGAGTTTATCAGTATATGTTAACATTTACATATAGACGAGACGAATACATAAATTAGCCATTTGTATGGAAAACACTCCGAGTTCAGGAAGAACTGTCAATGTTACAGTGCTATTATGCGTTAAAGTATCCGCATAGTTCAGCCATTCCCATGACTATCCATTTATAGTGCTAGCTTTTGGGGTATTATTATTGTTTCTAGATTATTTCTCTTCGTGGAAAAAAGTTATACTAGCAGTTTTGGAAATACTGTAAACGTGATGCAGTTTGTATCTGTCTCAAATGTTGCCTTAATCTATGCATTTATAGGGCCAAATTGTCTGTGCTATTATTCTTGATTCAGGATAACCGCTTTCTACAGTACTGTATTTAGCGCTGGACCCATTCAACACCACAATGAGCAGTATTATTCGGTCCCTCTAATTTACAAGTGAATTGTTATATCGCACACAAACTTGCTAAAGGCCTACATCTATATCCGCAACAACATAATTATGCTACTTAAGCGCTTCTGTGCCACTGCCTTGAGTGGAGACAGATTGACAGCCTTTGCTTGGGTGAACTTTCGGGTCTCTATATCGACAGCCTCTGTAGCTCAGTCGGTCCTGTAAAACAAATACCCCGGCTTCAATCCCCGGTGGAGGCATGCAGAAATTTCTACATATAATATTTCCTGTGCGCATTACGCAAAATATTAACAAAATAAAATGAGGAAATAATGTATAGATATAATTAAGGATAAGTCCTCTTAAGTATAGAATACATGCCTGCCAATTTATTAACGGTGCCAGTTTGTTTCTTCGTGTTTTGGATCTTGAATAATGTATGTTACCGTCCTACAGAGTAGATTTCCATATGTACGGTAGGATGTCAACAACTGACTGACATGTATGACGCCGCACCGATAACTGATTACGAATGTTTATTTTTACTTTATCTGTTCTCAGAGGGACATCTTAGAGTGACTAACATAATGAGTTTATCGTTCTTCGAAGTTACGCTTCTCTTGTACTAACAAAGTACGCCTTTCTCAGGTCGAGTTTTGAACTCCAGTGGCAGAGGATGTCATGTAAACGGTAAAGGCTACCTTATCCGAACATAACATACGTCAGTATGTATAAACTATGTCATTTGTTCTTTGGCTGATGTGACGACAGCGATTAGGTTATCATCTACAGTTATATGTAAAACAGTCTATTTGCTAATGTGTGGAGATATACAGTTACGTCTGTGTGGGTAGGTGGCTCGTTACTTTATCACAGAGAGTGATTGATGAGTGTTGTAGTTATGTTACAAGATCACCATATTTGTAACAAAAAAAGAAAATTTGGGCCTATATAAGTTTTAGCCTTCGTGTACTTTTTATTGCCGGACATTCCCATACTAGTGCACGGTTGGCTTTATTGTTATTTATTCTTGATAAAAAAACACGTGACATCAAATATAACACGTTGACTGGCTGCCTACAGGCGACAAGTAACGCAATAAAGTGCATAAAAAGCCAACCGTGCACCTAACTCCACTTTCAGTGGAATGGTGTAAGGAAAGAGAGCATTGTTTTTAACAACCATTCATCCCTGTTAATTTAAGCCTGCTATTTATCTGGGTGTGGAAATAATCGTAAATAAGGCATATTTAATCGAGCGGCCACCTTGTAATACTTATGGTCCACCTTTGAATCCGGACAGAGATTTATTCAGTTAGGTTTCTGGGGCCGATTCCACAAAGAAATTTCTGACTTAAGTCAAAATCGGAAATGGACTTAAATTGATTATTTTTAATTCTAGCAAGTTCATATTTGGTATATATTATATACTTGCCATAAAGTAACCAGAAAAGACAAAACCACTCAGAATAATCGAAGCAAAAGTGCTAAATCAGTAACTCAAAATTTGTTCTTAAGTCAGAAATTGCTTTGTGGAATCGGCCTCTGTATTATTTGTATATCACACTATACTTCAACCTATACCAAGTATCATTTAAAGTATGGCCTTGTCATGTCTGACAACGAGGAGCAAACTATTTCTGTTCTCTATACAGCCTGGACCATTGTAGATACACGGAATGCTAATCAAACCCTTAAAACTTCCCTAACGCAAGAAGAGCCAATTTCCGTTTATCTTTACTTTTAAGTCGAATGTCTCACTTGGGTAATCAAACCTTTTAGAAAGTCAGGCATTAAGTAGGTTTTGGAGATAAAACACTAACGACCTTAAGCCCTCTTCTTGAACGTCGGCTTAAATAATCTTTGAACAAGGTGTGAGGTTTAATGGTAATTTGGAGTCTTATGTTTAGGGATGTAGGCCTACATGCAATGTATATTTGTGGCGATTTTATCGGATTAAAGTCACTTGACTGTCAGATTGTGAGAGACATATAGCACGGTCGGCAGAAGACTGGTGCCACCATCAGCGCCACGGTATTGACCACCGTAACGATCATAAATACTTTCCAGATAAGGCGTCATTTTTCTTGGAGACGGAATCAATGCAAGCGTATCGTGCCAGCCGTTCCTACCCCCGGGCAAGCACTAAAACGCCCACTAAGTCGACAGAATGTCTCCCATCGTGAAAAACATGTTGAACATTTGTTAGGCTTATCATTCCATACTGTCACCATGCGTGCATCATTTTAACCGTGGCAACTAGGAAATGATAACAAGACTCATAAAGTCAGCCGAGAAATGCCTTTACTTGAATCAGAGAGACGGCAGGGATGGGAATTACGCCTATGTACTAGCATTGGATTGGCCTTAACTGTTGACAAAGGCCACCTGTCTCAGCTTAAAATTCAATATGTCGTTCCCCGTGAGATGGCACGTTTGCTACACTTACATTTCAATTTGATTCTTTCAACCAGACAAAACAATTTTGCACGAATTGGTGTTCATATATGACCTTTGTTTCGCTTGTTTTTGGTGGCGTTCTTGTGGTTCTTTCTCTCTAACAACGACCATGTGTTCTATGACAGATCGACCAACAAACGTACGTCACATTCAACTCTGACATTGAATAAAACACTCCAAATGTAATATCATATTTGATACTCTTACATTTCAGTTTCATTCTTTCAACCAGTCGAAACAATTCTGCGCCATACGTTTATCATAACTGACCTTTGTGTCGCTTGCGTTTGGCGGCGCTCTTTTTGATATATCTGCCTTATAACGATCGTGTCTTCTGTCTCAGATCCACCAACCATCGTGTGATAGCCCACTCCGTGACTTTAGACGGATACATATTAATGTTTGGTAGGCATATTGATTGTGTGTGTTTTTTTTCCTGGCCATTATAATATGATTCTTGTTTATGATTCATATTTGTACTTATAATGATTGCACAAAACATCTCGATTAATCGTGAATCAAATACTGCAAATCAATTGCTGATTCACCAAACTCTTCAGATTACAACGATTACAACAATAATACAACTAATCAATAAAGACACCGGTTAATTCTGATTATGTTGAATTAAACTGTAATCTCTCGATTACAACTCAGCTAGACTATCGTTGTTATTTTGGTTTGATTTGAATTAATGATTGTTCAACAAAGGTTATTCTTAATTTGGGCTAATAAAACATAACATATATTTGTAACCAATGAAAGTTCCCTATATTTGACAACAAATAATGCATAGTTCATATTTTATAATAAAAAAAACAGAAAATCTGCACCCCGGGTATATGCCTTTGGTTTGCAATCGACAACACACAAGTGCGTCGAAATAGTAAAGAATACCAACCAACAGCTCGCTCGTTGTGTGTGTACAATCTAAAAAACAGGCCCACACTTATCTGTAGGTACCATATGTGCCAGTGTGAAAAACGTAGAAA
Organism: Tonicella lineata; assembly: GCA_034781015.1. Classification (NCBI taxonomy): domain Eukaryota; kingdom Metazoa; phylum Mollusca; class Polyplacophora; order Chitonida; family Mopaliidae; genus Tonicella; species Tonicella lineata. Next base: position 4,429 of record JAVFBY010216656.1, on the reverse strand, counting down.
TATATCCGCTTGTCAAGGATCCGTGCTTTATTTCCCATATAACAAAAGTTGGAACTCGGGTTACCGTGGTATGGAGTCTACAACGCCGTCCCTTCTCATACCAATTTTAATCAGATAAGACATGATTTTTTGTCTGAGACGCCTTCAGCACTTAGTCAAGTTTCATAACTGTAGCCCTACGCAAAAGTATTATTCTAAGAAAATGTGTTGGCGAGCGAAGTGAACATTGTATGACTCCACATGTAGGCCTATGACTGTGTTTTCATTTGTCATCACGCATAACTGATAGCTTTCTAGGTCAGCTATAATTCTGAAAACTGACTTAGTAACACAGTTTAAAGTCATTGTAAAAGTGGGATAAAACTATTGTGAAAATCAATCCAAGAAATTTTCTTACCAAGAAATTTTCACGGAAGTATTTTCAAGGGAATCGCCATTCGCAATTGTCAGTCAGTCTGTTTAGGGTCGGGTAATACATACAGTAATATAGTAATGTAGTAAATACATATAACGTCTTTTAAAAGAACAAAAATGCATAGGCTGTGTTGTTTAAGGAAAGTATATTCTAAGCTATACATAGATTGTTAGAGCTGCACCTAACTACTAAAACTGACGATACATAACAAGTACAGTACTATTGAAGAAACATGTTCTTCCGTATTGCACCCAAACTCGTTGAACTCAAAAGCTGGACACAAAGTGTTTAAACTGCGATACCCCATGACCAGTGTTCAGCTCATAAAACTCTGATGGGCTTAATAGCCTGCCTAGTCAATGGAACAAATTGGAGAGAATTGGTAGTGTACATTTAGTACAACTAACACACATCTGGGAAGACAAATCTACTCGATAGTGGAAAGTAATTACTTTCTAGATATAGCACACATGGTGTACGGGTGAGAAGGGAGGGTTTGTGTGAGGCATACCTGGGTGGGAGGGTGCATTACGCAGGGGAGGGGTCCGAGTGAGGACAGAGGGGTGCGAGACGCTGTGAAGATAATTAAGCTATCAGCGCGATTAAGCAGCTCTCCTTCCCAGTTGATCCCACTCACGTGTTACACGTCCGCCATTTTGACCGAGCATTGATGCGAAGTGAACTGTGAATGTATGTGTATATCGCAGACCTCTGTTTATCGTCTAGTAAGCTTTCCCAGGCCAACTGGGCTGAACTTACAGATTGGTAGCCCCGATTACATCCTCAAACTAAGTCCCTTAAGACACCAGACATTCTGATAAAGTTAATTACCGCGGGAAAAACTCGCCCTATTTGACACACTTAAAGTGAAATGATTAATTTTCGGAGCTAATCGGGGACAGTGAAAGGAAAAACTAGTATTGCAGTTGCATTGTATGATGTACATGAAAGTGGCCTGTATATTTATATCATCTTTTAAATATAGATTAAACTATTGTGTATTGCTACATTTTATACAGCTTTTACAAATTTTACGCTCAGGAATTTGTTTTATCGCACATTGCAAGCCATTGCTCTACACTATCTAAATTGCAAGTTTGTTAGATTAAAAGTGACAACCCCGTTTTAATTATTTAGTTCCGCAAACAGTTTGACACATTATATCGTTAGCTATTAGTGTGAAAAGAACAGTGATGTTTGTCCGTCCGCCAATGACTTCATAATTGATATATGCAATGTTTAACAAAATTGTCATCGTTGTCATTTGTCCATACAGAGCCGTTGTAGATTTGATAGTTTATGGCGTGTGATCAGTACAACATATTCCATTTTCCTTAACACTAATAAACCAAAAGTCTATAATGTAAATACTGAATGAGATAACTATTTATGTTTACCTTTGGTTGATACTACGAACACCCTAAACATTTATTAAATCCTGACCAGAATTAGATTAAGACGTATAAACTGTTTTAGTACGGAGGTCATAAATGCCATCCGGGTTTGTCATTAGCGTCCAGCGGTCCTTTTGATAAATTTAATGTTTATGTGTTGACGGGAGAATCTGTCGTTGAAATATCATTAATCACAGGAAGAGAAGTTACATATGTTCAATCAATAGGCCACACTGAGTTTCGTGTGTCAGGGACGAAGCATTCGATGGAACCCATTCACTGTAATGATGTAATCATGTCACGTAAATTACTGATACAAAATATCTGCCGGTATTCCTGTTAACGAGAAAAGCTGCTAGAGCTGACAGTATCTACATAATATGACAACGCATATCTTCTCTCTTAGACATCAAACTAGCATTAGATATAGCCATACAAAATAGACAAGATATGCATATGGTAAAAAAAAGGTCAAAACCCTACAATACTGTTTCAAACTGCTGACTCGAACAAGTTCGTATGTATTTTGTATGCATTTGACAGTCTATGGTCATATGTTGTTAATACATGTACTTGCACCACTGTCATACAAGTAATCGACGTAAGATACCAATGCAACCAAACTGAACACTACATGCATATAAAATAGAATAAGTGAAGCCACATAAGTGTTTATATACACTGAAAACTAGGGCTGTAACGATGCATCGAAATATCGACTTATCGCGATAGTAGAGACTCCGATAGTAAACTATCGATAGTCATACAAAATATCGATAACAATCGCCGATTGTTTCGTCAACTATCGATAGTTTCGATTGTTTACCTTTTTTCAGTTAACCCCATAACATTTTTCATTCTTTCAAAAGTTTGTTATTTTTTTCTTCATTTTTGGGGCTTTATTATTTAAAATTGCAAGCTTATATTACTGTGTTAAGTGAATGGACATTAAAACATTAACAGTCGGTTGAAGTACAGAATATATAAATGTTGAATATAAAATCAACCCTCTTTTATTAGTCATATAGACTCTTTTTAAATTGAAAAAACGCTATGGAGTATTAAGTAACACGTACAACAGAAACTGTTCGTGTTTGCGAATATATAAAACTATTGCGTTAGTAACCTAACTATCGCAATAGTATCGCCATAGTTGTTTGGACCATCGCAATACTATCGCGATAGTGATATTCCTCTCGATAGTCACCCCTACTATATAGGGTATATATATGCATATGTGTATATGGGTGAGTTTTGGGATTAAAACAATGGCCTGTGGGTCAGACTTACCGAAGTGACAAGCCTACATGTAATACATTCTTGACCTTAATTTGACCTTTGAGCTATCTGTTTTACAGCCTCCAATCATCGAAAGGCTTTAGTTGCATGATCGTATCACGTACAGTAAATGAAATCACAACATGTCACCGTCAAGCCTCAGAGATCCATCTTGACCACGTAGTCCATAGGAGATCTCTCAAGAATCAAACTGGGGGTTCATTTATCTTCGGTCGAAGGTCTTGACTGCCAGCGTCAATGTCCTGTTTGAAGGCTGTGACAGTAGACGTGCCAGGCGAAAACTTAATAGGCAATAATGTCCCACAATCATTATACGATTTTAATAGATGTCTTGAGAGCAGTGTCAAAATGTGTCGTACACATTAGATTATCTTGTTCCTTTATTTAATTGCATTCGATTGATATTTTACGCGTCGCTAAAAGTAGTACTGTAACAGTAAATTAAATAGTGGACTATAATACATAACAGGAACATTGTGTATTGATATGCATCAAATTGATGTAAATAATGCCATCGTCGTCCGGAGAACTAACAATAGCTGTAACAATACGCGCGGCACGACCTACATGGCGATGTTAAACGAAAATAAAGCAATGCCTTTTTTTTAATATTCACTATCAAATGTTATTGCGATTTGATTGATTGATTGATTGATTGGGGTTTAACGCCGTACTCAGGGGTATTTCACCTATGTGACGGCGTGGCCAGCCCCATGGGTGGAGGAAACCACCGTTCAAGTCACTGGCAACACGAAAGACAAGACATAAAATAAAAAATTAAAAAAAACAGAAAAAAAACGACACCACAAAAAAAATTCTACTTCCTGATGCTCCTTAACTCCGAGAGCACCAGGGCATCAGGAAGCTCCCGCCCAACCACCCGCTTGTTTGATTGGTGTTCTATGTCGTATTCAGGGGTAGATAATTCACCAATATGACAGCGTGCCAGCCAAATGGGCGGAGAAAACCAGAGAAAGACACAGGACGCCACAACAAATAGGCTTCATGATCCCCTTACATGTAGCTCTGATAGCATGCAAAGGGCACCAAGAAACCAAGGATGTACATGTACTGTCAACCACCAGTCATAATTAAGGATTCTCACAGAAAACCCCTGAACAATAATAACATGAGACAAGCTGAGTAGCAAGCAGGTCCCCCGCCAAAAGCTCACTTCGAAAACAAATGAACCTCTCTCCACTTATTGTTCACAAGACGTACAAGATAATATGACACAAAAAAATGTAGGCTAACTGTTGCCATATTGTTGCCATAAATTTGGCAGAATGCAATGAATCCCATCCACCAGCTTGACATGATC
>JAVFBY010216545.1:0-10890 GCA_034781015.1 Tonicella lineata | reverse complement strand
ACTGGCACCATTATCATATAAGTGAGACTGGCACCATTATCATATAAGTGAGACTGGCACCATTATCATATAAGTGAAACTGGTACCACCATCATATGAGGGATATAACCTGGAGGATGATGTAAAACACCAATCAAGTACAAATTAAGTAGATATTTTGTTAAGATTGGTTGTTGCTAGTTGTTACCTATTTTACCTGTTTTCTATTTGCCAGGTGTATCTTTAATATAATTGACAGTGATATTAGCTACCTACAATGTACATGTGTTTTGTATTTGCCAGGTGTACCTTTAATACCAGTGATAGTGATATTATCTACCTGTGTTTTGTATTTGCCAGGTGTACCTTTAATACCAGTGATAGTGATATTATCTACCTGTGTTTTCTATTTGCCAGGTGTACCTTTAATACCAGTGATAGTGATAATAAGTGTCGACAACAACCTCTACTACAGGTCAGCTGATAAAGACGTCACCAAATTGTAAGTTATGACTCACAAATATCAATCTCTTACATGACTAGTCGAGAGGTCTGATATCCCATGACTACATTGGTTGGGAAGACAATTCTGTTAATTTTGTGATAATTCGTTTGGGCATTTTGCAAGATCAATGGGACATTATAACAAACAATGGGCTATATTAAAAATCAGTAAATCGGAGATTACATGTACTCGCGTGTAATGCGAGAGTGAAGGTCATGAAAGACTCGTCAGGATCATTTGTTAAATCACCATTTTCATTTCCAGACAAACCAGATTTTTTGTATTATTCATGTAGCTGACAGTTTTTGTTGTCCTTTGTTGCCCAAGACATCTGTGCTTGGGGCAGTTACTTGAGGCATTCAGGCCGGTCACAGTATGTCCTATAAGTGAAGTAACCTTGACTAGCATGTTGTAAGTCAACCGGAGAAAAGATGTTAACTAAGCACTTTAAATACGTATCAAGCAAGGCAGGTCTGGGGCATCAATCATTTTGACCAAGATCAAGGTTAAATTTCCATGAGGAGACTTTATTTATGATCAAAATTTTGTGCACAAAATCCCCCCCCCCCTTGTTTTTTTTTATACGGCCATGTATGTGACATAATAAGAAGATATTATTATTCTATGTTTGTTTGTTGTACAGTTGTTGGATGGATCAGTTTATCTCGTACTTTGCCTTCCTAATCCCCATTGGAGTGATAATCCTGGTGAACACAGCTATCTTTATACGAATAGTCTGGGCCATCACCCACCGACCTAAAGGTTTGCAGAGCAACCAGAGTAAAACTAAACAACACATCATTAGCCTTCGGGCAGCCATCGCATGCTTCATTCTACTAGGTAAGAAATTCAAGAGACTTGTGTTTTGATTGGACAGTTACAAATACAGAATGTTGGACTCTTGAGAGTTAAAAATATATCTCGTTTGTTGTGTTTTAGAAGTTTTGCAGAAATGAATACTGTGTGATCAATAAGCTTCATAAAGGGAAAAAGCAACACAAAAATTGACGTCAATAAATGAAAAAACCCTTTTAAAAAAGTACCATGGTATACCAAGGATTTAACATTAAATGAGGCCAAAACATCGTTGTATACCAAGGATTTAACATTAAATGAGGCCAAAACACCGTTGTATACCATGGTATACCAAGGATTTAACATTAAATGAGGCCAAAATACCGTTGTATACCATGGTATACCAAGGATTTAACATTAAATGAGGCCAAAATACTGTTGTATACCATGGTCATGATGGTATACCATTGTTTTACAACGGTATTTTGGCTTACACCATGGGGCCTTTTTTAATAAGGGCATGGATTTGTACTAGTATTTTATCCGTTAAGGAACTGCTGTTTGTTGGTAAAACTATCTACTGTGCTGTGACACTGTTTATGTTATTTGTTGTTTAGGCTTGACCTGGATATTCGGCTTCCTGGCGATACAGAATGCACGTCTTGTCTTCCAGTACATCTTTACTATACTCAACTCTTTTCAAGGATTCTTCATCTTCCTTATTTTTACTTTGCGAGATGAGAAGGTCCGTCAGTACTGGCGCTCCCTCTGCTGTAAAGAAGATCGTAAGAGTCTCTACACATCATCTGCCTCCTATACCAACAAGCGTTTTAGTGATGACAGCAGCTCAGCAGGCACAGCGCTTACGGAGAGCAGCGGTAATGGACACTCCAAATTCAAACAACTTGATACTTAGGGTACATGTCAAACAGACTAAACATTTCTATGGATGTCATTACAATACTGATATTTGACTGCTAAGCGACCATAGTGTGACTGCTTAACGGACATAGTGTGACTGCTAAACGACCATAGTGTGACTGCTAAACGACCATAGTGTGACTGCTCAACGGACATAGTGTGACTGCTCAATGAACATAGTGTGACTGCTAAACGACCATAGTGTGACTGCTAATCGACCATAGTGTGACTGCTCAATGAACATAGTGTGACTGCTCAACGGACAATCGACTAAGTGCTGACCAAGAGCAAGTTGAAACAATTATTAATAGTGTTAAACTCCACTCTAACAAACAACATTTAGATTTCCACAAGAGAACTCGAATGAGAACTGACATTGTATGAATAGGATATGTTTGGGGATCAATTCTATTCCATTGGATTGAGTGAGCAAACTGAAAACTAGCATCTGTTGCTGATGCAGAGCACATCTGTTGGTGATGCAGAGCACATCTGTTGCTGATGCAGAGCACATCTGTTGGTGATGCAGAGCACGTATGATATAATAGAAATAATTGCAAACTTCAAATGGATTGACACTACTTTAAAAATTGTCCTAAATAAAAAAGTTAATGTATAGCTTTGTTGTGAAAACGAATTAGCAGTAATTATAAAGCAATATGTCATTTTGTAAGAAACAAGATTCCATAACTGCAAATGCTGACTGGAGAAAGGACTTCTAAGTGAGTGTTTAGGTATGTTTACAAGCTTCAAGCATTCTCAACTTTAAGATGGTAGCTGACAACAAATGTTCCTAAGTTAAACAAATTCAAAACATTCCCAACTGAATCAGTGACATAGATTAAGGAAAACTGATGTAAAACTGTTACTTTCTACAGCCGTGCATGTCATCCAGAATTTCAAAAATACAGCTGTTATAGCAGACCACACCTCATGGACCATTTGTATAGGTAGAAACAGCAGTGGTGTTCTTTAAGACAATTTGTTGGTATAGACCATTTGGGAATACATTTAACAGAGTTGTTGTTGGGTGACTACACTGAAGCCCTGGAACAAATTCCACTAAACAATTTCTGACTTTTATTGTGATGAAATCAGAGAACAAATTTTCATGAAGAAAAATATAATATGAATATATAGGTAAATGTAGTGGCTTAATGAAAATATATCACAATAATTCAATAGTAGGTAATTTATGTCAACTTAAAGATTTTGACTTACCCGGTAAGTATAAAAAAGATTTGTGGAAATGGCCGCAGGTCAGAGTTGTCTGCAGGCCGATTGGTCAAAAAAAATGTTTGTCTCGTATTTGATGAGCTGCAATATACATGTAGATGTGTGTTTACTTAAGCTTTATTTATTTGAATGTGATCTTTATGGCCGATTAATAGGCCGCATTCTAATTGTTTTTAACAAGTATTAGTATGAGATTTAAACTGGCTTGAGATTTATGACGTGTGTTTAAAAACTGTCTCAAGAGGTACACATGTAACCCCATCAGGGTTGCTAACAGAATGTCTTTAAGTACCCATGTCCATCTGAAATCATTTTCTCAATGCAAGGCTCCATTAGTTTGATACCTTTTCACCCTTGCCATATAACAAGCTCATTTTTGTGCTAGGTTTTCAATGGATAAAAGCAAGAGTGAGTTATCCAACCAGAGCCGCTTATAAAACGCTTCTGTTTTGTCATTTTACATAACTCACAATTTTTAGAGTCATGGGTCTGTAAATTGTGTACGCGTATATTGTTCACTTTATATTTTCGCAACAAGAGTAAATCGACGATGGTTTATTTAGTTTATCCTAGCTACTTATCATGCCGTTTTGACTTCTTTGATGTGATAACTACAGCGTTTTGCATCACGTAACCTTTGTTTGTGGTTGACTGGCGCCTACATGTATATGAAACCTACATGTACCTTCTGATTGGCTGGGTACATACTCGCAATTCTACATTAGGACTAGAGAAACTCAACTTTCCACTGTCAGTTATGGCAAGGTATGAAAGGAAGTATGGCCAACGTCGATCTTCTTCTTTTACTCCTTGCCTTGGGAAGATGCAGCGCAGCTAACAATTCAGTTGCCATCTGAAGGCGGGTGGTTCGCAGTAGCTTCCTATGCCTTGGAGCTAAGAAGCATCACGAAGCCGATTTGTTGTCCCGTCATGTTTTGGTTCTTTGTCTGTTTCGTCTTTTGTCTATTTTTATTTATGCGGACGTCAAAATTGTTTTTCTCTATCACGCCGTATATTATTAGAACAAAACATTAAGTATGGCGTTAAAGTGTTTATGAATAGCTTAATTTTATAGCCTACAAGGCTTTCTAAGACCCTTAACAAATCTTTTGTAAAAAAAAATTAATAAATAAATCCCAAAAGATGTAGAAATTACATTTGATATGTTCTCTAGCCCAAAAGGCCGACAATTAATGAGTAGATAATGTGACGTCACAGTAGACTCCAGTGCTTGTAGACGATTGGACGACGATTCAAACTTACAGCTTATATGAATTCGAGCCTATTGTAAGGGACTATTGTGACGTCACTACCGAAGATATCCGAATAAATATGCATAACACAAGAGCCTTTTTATTTTTATTCATTATAATTACCAACAAAAATATATAATTTAAAAAAATAAACGAATAATTTGTTAACTGGTTTTAGAAAGCAATATAGGCTAAAAACAGAACTATTCATAATCCTTTAATGCTCTACGCTATTTGGTATATTTAATAATATCTATTTATAAAGTAACCTTAAAAATTCAATGGTATTTTGTTTTGCTTATAACTCTCTAATTTGCTAGTTTCTTGTTTTTTGCATTGCCAATTCTGCAAACTTTGATCGAGTATTCTCTGTTTAATACTTGAATAAGGAACACCATCTACATTTTCATACAGCCATATTTCGTTGTACCCATCTGTTTCTTTAATATGAACGTATATAGTAACTACAAGCATGGAACTATTCTCTTAATAGTTCCATGCTACAACTATGTATCTCCAAATTGCATAAGCTAAACGGCATTTAGCGGGTGGGAAATTCTGTTACAACGTTGTAAAGTAGCACACAACACAATTTAGTTGACCACGTCTTATAAATGTCATAATTTACTTTGCCATTTTTTTAAGTGAGCAGTTATTTGTGCTTAATAAAATTATATAATAATAATAAATAATAAAATCTTTATTGAAACACGGACAAGCTATCAGCTTACGCTGCTTTTCATAGAAGCCGTGGGCAATATGGATATATTATAACTCAACTATAATGACAACCTGCAGGAAAGTTCATTAGACTGATAGACGTCGGGAATACACAACACTCTAATTATGTTATATAATAAACACAACTGATAATTACTATGTAACCGGGACGGCATTATGAAAACTGCAAAGCTTGAAACGGCATGTTGACTCCGAGATTAACTCTAAATTTGTGGGTATAATCCGTTCGATTGTTAAATAATAAACGGCTTGAAAATACACGGGTATTTTTACTGGACACCAGTTCATCACTCAAATCGATTTGTGTGTATGAGATACATTTGACAAAATTATATTTGATATACGTGGAATATTCAAAATACGTTAGATTTATTTCAAGACAGTATACCCAGTGTCTGAATTGTCAGCATGAGAGCAACGCCTGACAGTTGTTATGTTTGTCTATCTGTACGTGAATAACGTGATTTTGTTGCGATTAACTCGATGGTATGAGACAATACCGTTAATTGTGTGCTGTTGTTTTCACATAATATTGTTGCATTGTCAGCGGTGGTCCAGACGATATAAGATTAACTGAGATCACAAACTAATGACACTGGCGCCAGCTTAATATACGTGAGTTGTTGTCTTACGAAGTTGAGTTATTTCATGTTGTTGATTTCTGTCCAAATGAATGCTAATTAATATTAATCCATATACACTACAGGTATGCCGCCCCTTTAGATGGACCAAAGGGCATTGATGTAGAGGGGGGCACCTTGTTCTTAGTTTATTGAATAAGGGACGGAATACTTTTCCGTGGATAGTCTTTTTAATCAAATTATTTCTAAATCTGGATTTTATCATGTGTGGCTTAACAAATCTTTACCAAAAGCTGACAGTGATAGTGTTAAGCGGTTTGAGTTACGTCTAAAGGGCCAGTTTCTGCTGTGCTTCTACAAAGGGTGTCACATTTAAAAGATTCAAAATTAATTTTGGTAAAGAATACTATTCCCTAAACTTTGCAATTGTGCGTACAAATAACACCATCTTCGAGTTGAAATATGAATGTGGCCTAGACGAGATGGCTTTGTAACAATGCAAGGTTTTGAGTATCCCACTAGAAAATTCAGAAGAGCAGAGCTTATAAAATGCTGCACGATGGGAAATTCTAATTTATAAAGGCCGGTAACTCTGGAAGGCTGAAATGTAACCATAAACTATGATTATTACGTTGTTGATTAAAATGAGCTCTGATTTGTAACATAATTATCTCTAACACAATAATATATTTTCAAATAGACAAATGGAATTCGCGAGCATAGCGGGTATAATATATGAACGTTCATTCTGCCCAGTTAAGGGGAATTCATCAATAGATTCAATAAGGATTTAACTTTCAACATAAATTAATTAAAATGTAATTATTATAATTTACATTAGCGTTATCAATAAATTACAAATTCAGTATATTATTACTACGCTGGTTGGGAAAACACCAATGCTGTTATAAGACTATAATCCTTATATTTCATATAGATGCTGTATTAAGATCAACGTGGTGTGCCGTAATCCAATATGGCCGCTATACAAGGAAAACAATTTAAAATGTGGCTTGGTCCTTTTATAGTGTATTATTTTAATGTCGATCATATGTTAACAGAAATCTTGCTCTATCAGTTAACGTCTTCTGGCAATTTGTGGAGAAGGATAATAATAACATGGACAAGAACAATATAGGCTTTTCAACCTTTCGTTTGAAAAGCTATATAAAAAGTAAGTAGAACTTAACAACCAAACCAACCCAAAAACAAAAGAAATGTGTATTATATGAGAGACAGCAATCTACCACGACATATTATGTATGTTATATAACACCATTGTGTGCCGACATATTGATTTCGAAACGAGTCTTTTATTGTGCAACTGCACGTTTTGTACAATGTAAATCAATCAGGCTCCATGGACTAAAGAATAGTTTTGTCAGCACATACTCTCAAGCTCTTCAACTATTACACAACTGATTAAAACGAATACTTACTTTAACGCTCCTAATACAATAATGTAATTCCTTATACAGTAATGGGATGTGCAAAAAAGCAAAACATTATTATACTAAAGTTCTTTTTTTAACAACAAATTATAACCGAGCAGTTCGGAAAAACGCAAGCGTTGAAATAACTGCAATCCATTATCATATCTGCTGTATTAAGACTTATGGCAAAGGTTGTTTTTTGGGGGAATATTCCTTATAGACGTTAAGTTTTAAATTACAGAGTTGTTTTGATATCAAATTACAATACAAAATTACTTTAACAAGCTAGATTAATTAATTGAGCAGTCATATGTGATTTATAAATTTAGACATTATTACTCAACTATTTGACAATCTGTTTGGTAATTAAAGTCGACTGATAGACGTTATGAAAAAGACACACTGCAATCCTCAGTTATATAATTAATAAATACCACTGATAATTACGCTACAAACTGTCAAGCACGAGACGTCATGGCGACTAGGGAATTAACTTTTGGTAGTTTCGACACAACTCGGTCTTCTTATTTCTGGGCATAATCTGTTCTATTGTTAATCAATAAACAACACTGGAAATACACTGAAAAGACTTACACTGTCATTACTCAACCCGTTTTAATACAGTTCAGTAGATGCGAGACAGATGTAAAAGAAATACATGTTATATACTATACATGGAATAATTGCGTTGAATATATTTTAAGACAGAAAAGAGTGTCTAGATTGTCAGCATGAGAATAACGCCTCTCAGTTGTAATTATTGTATATGTACGTGAGCCACGGGTTTTTCGTAGTATAGAACAATGGCACGAGAGCACCACGTGAAAAAGGATCACCACACTATTTTAACACACATGGTACATGGAGTGTTTAATATTGTTCTCACATTTTTGTGTTTGGCCGTCAGCGGTGGTCCAGACGATACAAGATTACTGAGATCACAATATAATGACACTGGCGCCAGACTAATCTGTCTACAGGGCCTGTTGTCTTAGGAAGTTGCATTGTTTCATTTTGTTGATATCTGTTGCTGTGAATGGAGAGTACTTTAATACACAGTTGTCAAATTATTTGTATATATCGAGTATAATTGGAGATGTGTTGACAAAAGCACCAATTGGAAGATAGTCATTTTTTCTCGTAGAATAGTTAAGTAATTTCAGGGTTAATTCTAGTATCACAAAATACAAAGGAGACAATTTTTTTTTATTCGTACTTTATGAAATACTTGTTCATACTTTTCGACAAATTTAAATTTTATATGGGACTGAAAGTATATTTGTTAGCAAATTATTCATTAGATGTACAGAAATAGTATATATTACAACTTTAATACAATTTGATTGGATTATTTCAGACTTGACCACATTCGGTATTATCGATTTTTTGTTGTAAAGGCGCTCATTCACTATTCAGCAAATAAGTGTTATTATCCCAAAGTTTTGTACAACGGTTTTTAAAACCATCTATATCAAATTAAATTTAAAGAGGCTATACCGCTAAATTTAGGCCAAAAATCGACTGAAACGAATTGAACCAGATTTTCTATATTTTTTGATTTTTACAAACTTTATTACCTTTTTCGCACATCATATCGCACATTTTGAGGTTGATATTACCTGAAAGCTTATACTTTGTGCCACACTAGACAAATATAGAAAACCCGGTTAAATTCGTTTCAGCCGATTTTTGGCCTAAATTTTGCGGTATAGCCTCTTTAAGCACGAATATACTAATTTTGGAAGATGACAATCAGCAATGCACATCTACTCTAATTGGCCATGATAGCTTCAGCGGAAAAGTCTTCGACTGTCAAGAATAGATAACATAACAAACACTAAGAGAATAAATTCGTTTTGCCATTTTAATGTTAACTATCGAATTATAGACAAAATGTGGATGGGTGTAGGACAAAAGCCCTTAAGGACACGAGCCCTTATGGACATGAGCCCCTAGGACATAAGCCCTTAGGACATAAGCCCTTAGCCCTGATTTCTTGATTATCAATGTTTTAATGAGTAGAATAAAATAAGAAATAAATAAGAAATGAAAGTAATAATTAAATTGGCTAATTAATATGCCAATATGTCTGTATTTGGCTATATCACATAGTTCAGGACTGGGGAAGGCACCTGATAAATTCCGTAGTGTCAGCAATGTAAGTTTTCTGCCTTTTCACTTTTGGCAGAAGAAAATAGTTCCCCAATGTGGGTAATATGGGAGACAAAAATCTACAATGACAACAGTTTACAATGACATATTATATATCTACACATGAACTGCTGAAATAATGATTAAAAGAGGAGTATGACTTAAATTGTGAAGTTACACTTTTTGTACGTTGGAAACCAGTCAAGGGAAATCATGTATTTGAGAATAACTTGTTTAAGAGGCATTGAGAAGTTGAAGCACTAAAAATCATAACAAACTTCTGATATATTATAATGCAACGTTTCGATCCAACTCCTAGGATCGTTTCCAAGCAATTATAATATATCAGAAGATTGTTATCCATAAAGCTTTGTGAGATTTTTTTATTTGAGAATAGTTGTGTAACTACATACGTTCAAACTATACAATAATTACACTGTTGATATAAAACGGGGATACGGACATTTTGATATGACCCAACGGATATTTTGAGCAACAGTTTTAGATTTTAAAATCGGTTTACTCTTTTCAAGGGAAAATGGAAAGTGAATCACGATCTAGACATTATTTTTTCATCTGCCAAATAAACATATTATAATAAGGTGGAATGTGTCAGAATATAAATAACGTGCAGTTTTCTGACCTTTTTGATAACTATAGGGCCTGGTAAACGGGGAATGTTCATCATATGAGATGATAACTCGGGACCTTCGGCCCCTCTTCGTCAAATAAGATGATCCTCAATTGTACTGACCCTTTATCAATAAAAAAAGAATGAAGAAAAAAAAACTATTTATGAAATGTAAAATGACGATGAACCGAGAGCGTCACGGATTTAATCTAAACAAAAATAAGAAGTCACAAATTAAATTTATTAACTTTGTATAAAGATTAATTAATGACTATGAGTTCTTCTTTAACATAATAATTTATTTTCTAACCGACAAGTGGGATTTGCGAACAGACTGGCAAACTTATTATTAACCTTCTTTCTAACCATGGGAATTTATTAGTAATTTCAATAAGCCTTGATTTAATTTAATTCCAATCTGTATTTAACAAATGAAATAAGATACAGAAAAAACATATAAGCCATATGGCTTATTATCGTACGTCATCAGAAAGAACTCTGTGCCATACATTTTTTCTTTCTTGTTTTTTTATAATTTTTTTAATAAGCTATAATAATTTCCCCTGAAAATTATCAAATGTTATGTTTATTTACGATTCAATAACCACCATGTTTTCTGTGTATGTAAATCTGTATACCCTGATTATACCTCTTTTATGGGGTC
>JAVFBY010216434.1:0-10891 GCA_034781015.1 Tonicella lineata | reverse complement strand
TGCACGTGGTTTTCACTTTTCGCGTGTTATCTCGCAAACATGTAACAGACGATTATCATTTTCTGCATACACTATTGTTGTATTTAGGTTATGTCTTTTAGATAAACTTCATCGAAATTTTTTTTATATTTTGTCTGAAATTTATATTTTCAGGTGGTAAAGTTTCTTTTGGACGTCAGTATATATAAAACAGAACCAGCAGTTCTTTTGCAAAATTCACTTGGAGTGATGTGGGCTTTCTGTTTCATAAGCAGTGTTATTAACTTATTATTATAAACTATAAAAGGATATTTTTCTCAACTAAATATGGGTCATGCACTTAAAAAATAAAAAATAAATTTAAAATAAAAAAGAACATTTTTTTATTTTTGTATTTACTGTCGAACTCTTACAAAGCGAGGTGACCGTGGCTGAACCAAATGAATTGATACTTTGCATATGTATTGACACCCAACGTACTACAACTTTTGTATGGGCGACTTACGGGTCAAATGCCAATTTTTAGGGTCAACAGGAAAAAATACTGGGTTTAACGGAAAATTGGCATGTATTGCACCAAATATATCTCCTCCTCCTCGAGATGTTTAAATAACCATCATTAAACTTTACATATATCTTCAACTCAATACCTTGCACAAATAACATCAACAGAAGTTTGAAATTATTGGTAGTTTCTTCATGTCATCACTTAACATACTGGTTTTGAATAACAGGGTTAACATTAAAGCGTATAGAGCACCAAGGGATGTACATCAACCAAATAGATTGGTTCTCTGCATATGTATATAGGGTTTCAACTTTTGTCCAGCGAATTTTCAGGTCAAAAATCAAGGTCAAAGTGTCACATTAACGATTTGGGTGAGGGGGTGGTGGGACCATTTGCACCTACAGGCTTGCCTTACAGTGTTTTTCCTCAAATGTTGAAGAAAAAACAGTTAATTTTCATATTCTAAGAGGAAGAATTATGTATTTGACTACTTACCACAAATTAGAAAGATTTCTCCTGAAGAATGGAAGTAATAAATTTTCTTAGGTAGAGGAATGGTACAAACACCAAGAATTGATAAAATAGAGGCTAAAAATCCAAAGGACACGGCAAACATTAGAAATCCAATCACAGCATGCTGCCAGTCTGAAATATAATAAAATGGATAGAGTTAAAACTAATACAAAACGGATTTTTAAAAAAATATGAAAAAAAAAATGAGAAACAGTAATACAAACTATCAGCTATGATAAACGGGTTACAATGTAGCTTGATTTAGTGTAAACCAGCCGTAAAACACCAAACGTATACTAGTATGCGTTCTATGACACAACTGACAACCATGTATCAATAAGACGATGGAAATTCAAAACAGCACATTACGCAGAGATAAGTAAATTATGAAGATAATTAAACAGGTGACATATACTAGATTCAAGTCCTTATTCCAACTTAAGTTATGGATTATGTACCCGTGACAACAGGACAACTTTGTAATTATAGCTCAACATACTCATAACTTAAGACATGTAAACCAGCACATGCTTTTTTTTTTTTAATTTATCTGTTGCTGAATTATTGCTGGACTTATCAAGCCAGGTTGTATTTACTTTACCCAAACGACTTCCTTGTTGGAAGTTGTTCGTGTAACAATTTACTCTAAACTCATCGTTTGGTACAACTGACTTAACAAGACTTGTATACTATTGTTGACAACTTCTATTTATTTCACTTGTATACAAGTCTCTTGAGTTCACTTTAATATGTAACTTGTAAATACGTTTGAAAAACAGATTTCCATACAATTTCAGATTTTCTGTCTGGAAACATGTCCGGGAAAAGCTTGATGGTGAAAATATGTTATGATAAGGAATAACAAACTCAGCCATGGGGGTTTTGGTAAGCTTTGATTGGCGTAAGGTAATTGAATTGAATTGAATTTATTCACCAATAAGTTAATAAAAATACAAATCATATATTAAGTAACATGAATGCGGCGGGAATAAAGACCAACGGACTTGTACTATCCCTTGAAAGAATGAATAAAAGGAAAAGATAAATTAATTTTCAGAGATATGGTGAATCAAAGCATGTGTAAATTGTAAAAAAAAACAAAAAACATTTCCCTGTATAACTGAATAGAAATGAAAAAAAAAAACTTTTTTTTATATCACACACAGAGTCCGGTATTATCAATTGCCAGTGTTTAATGTGCATTTTTTCAGAGTTGATTTAAAAAGTGAAACTGGAGTAATGCTGTTTAGTTCCCACGCTATTTATTAAAATTGCGGGGTGTAGTAAAAGGGCCTGTATGTAGGTTTACGGTAAGGGTCCTTTGTGGATAGTTATGGACGTCAGATTGTTTTAGGAAGATAGAAACAATTTTTATGGGAATAAATGAGTATGATAGAAGAATTTATGAGCGACGACAAGACGTAAATATTGATTTAGCCAAAAAAAGAGGCAAGATTTTAAGAGATCTTAATAAACGAGAGTTGTATTCTTGTTTGTTTTTTTAGGCTAATAATTCTCACGACACATTTTTGGAGAATAATTAAGGGCTTCAAATGAGTGATATACGTATTTCCCTATATGGCATAAGCGTAGGAAGTATGGATAAATTAAGGAATAGTAGAGACTGAGTTATCTGTTTTGTTAGTAGTGACTGTCAGGCGATAAAGCAGCCCAATGTACCAATATTTTCTTAGAAATTTTTTGAATGTGTGATTTCCAACAAAGAGTTTGATTAAAGGTGACTGGAGAAATTTGAACTCTGTAACCGATGATATTTATATACTTCGTTTCGTTGTATATTTCTGTCTTTTTATTTTCAGTTTCCTGTCTAGTATATCCGTGGCCTTTCATTGTGAGTGAATATTCGAAGCAACCGTAATTCAGCCATCTTGGATTGACCAGCATCCTTATCACTCAGGGGCCGATTCCCCAAAGCAGTTTATGACTTAAGTAAAAATACTTAATTCAGTTTTGTTGAGATTTGTGTGCAAAATTTCATACAAATATAATGTAATTATATATACTAGTGACATTACGAAAATAAATCCCAAATATTAAATGTCAAAATTCAAAAGTATGTAATTTATGTAATTTAGGTAAATTTAAAGATTTTGACTTAAGTATAAAAATTATTTGAGGAATGGACCCCAGGAGTTTGAAAACAATGCTTGTAATAGAGAGTATATACCACGAAATAAAACCCTTGTCTTGAGAAGATGGAACTATGCACATTTAGTTTCTTTCTCTACTTCCACAAAAGGTACAAGCATGCAACTTAGTATCTATCTACATTTATAAAACACACTAACGATGGAAGTATGTGCATTTTCTTTTTGTACTTCGATAAAAGGTCCGCGTATGCCAATTTGCCTTCATCAACATTTATAAAATACACTAGTTTTATAACTTATACACATTTACTTTCCTTCTCTACTTCCATAAAAGCATTTACATGGTAGATGGAAGTATGAGCATTTTCTGTCCATCTCTACAGCCATAAAAAGTACAAGCATGCCAATTTGATTTTATCAACATTTAGAAAATACATAAAATCAGAAACAATGACTTTTATATATGGTTAGAAAAAGTATAAACAGTTCTGACAGCCAAACTATAGTAACACTTAACAGCATAGATATAAAGACGAAACGCTTCGATTTTAACTTCTTATTACATTTAACTGCGACGTTTCGATCTAGTTTCTAAAAATCTAAATGTTACAATTTACTCAATTAAGAAGTTAAATCAATAGGCCCTATAAGTATCTCGTATTTAAAGTTAACAACATCTTCCAATGAATTCTATGTGTAGTTTCATACGGGTTCTCTCTTTTGGACATAATGTAACTGCTTTCGGGTCCGTCGTGTTCTGGTAACACCAGTCCCAAATCCCGGCGTGGTATCCTGAAATCAAAATGTATAGGCTATTCACATTTTTTACAGAAAATCATGTCGGCTAAAAATGAGTCACACATAGTTATAAAATGTTAAGAAATAGAGAAAAACACAGAAAAGAAACTATATACATCCTTAACAACAGGTAGAAACGAAGCTACATACACACTGAATAAATGGTAGAAAAGAATATGTCAATACTTGATAGAAAAGAAACCATGTAATCTTATAAATAACCTAAAGCAAAAAAATTATATGTACCTTCAAATAGCTGTTAGAAAAGAAGTTATATCGACCCATACCCGTAATAACTGATAGAAAAGTTAGAACAGAGCGTATATACGCCATAAATAACTGACAGAATTGAAGCTGTATACATCCTAAATAACTGATAGAAAATGAGTTATGTATAACACCCTCAATAGTTAACGCAAAGATGTTATATACACCCCTTACTAATTGATAAAAGAAAATTATACACACCCTAAATAATTGATTGAAAATATGCTATAATCACCTTGAATAAAGCTGTATACACCCTAAATAATTGATAGAAAAGAATATGTACACCCTAAATGACTGATATAAAAGAAGCTATATGCACCCTTAATAATTGATAGAAAATAAAATGTATACACAATAATAATTGATGGAAATGAAGGAATACACACTCTAAATAACCGATAGACAGAAAGCTATAAACATCATAAATAACTGATAAGGAAGGCGCTACAATGTATATGCACCCTAAATTGCCGATAGAAGAATGAGAGACAAATGTGGAAAAGTGCGAACCAGTTTAGGAATGCACACGACTACATTTAGAAGGTAACAAAGGAACGTAAAGATAAACGTGTTACGGACAAAGATCAACATCGTTATTGTTCAATAAGGATGAAAAGTAAACTAATAACAATACAGGACATTGCCCTTTTTATACTTCGCTGTGTGACATATATGCACCAAACACGTTGTTGTCCCCTCAATCAATAATCAGGATACATTATGCCATTTATTTTACCAGGAGCATGGCCAGATTGATTTTATTTTCTCTTAATCACATAACACTTGCTTCTATTTTTCTAATAAATGCCAGGACGGTCATTGTGTCGTTTAGATAATTCATTTAGATAAATCTGACAGCTGAACTCTCCGGGGAACGAGATTCAACTTCGCTGAATTATATTAGCTTAGCTTATTTGATCAGTTTCCGTATAAGGTTTATTTCGTGTAGTTTAGATCTGTTATTAATGTTTGAACCAAAACACTGTAAGGAGCTATAGTGATATAAATACTGCAGATGCACTGGAGCTCTATTTGCTAATGGCAACAAGAAGCCGATTTATTGTGTCGTCCTGTTTTTTATTGGCATGTCGCTATCGTCCTGTCTAGTGTGTGCACAGCGTTAAACACCAAGCAACCAAGCATTATAAATATCGCCCTCTAGTCTACGGCATAGGTCGAAATGCCGATGGTTGGCGTTGTGCTTCCTCTGATCTGAAGCTCATCGAGTTGCCGGACAACAGATTATTGTTCACTGTAACATTTTAACTTTATTTAAGACATCGTTAGGGAAAATATTTTTTGTGCAAAATAAATTATAAATGATTTATTATTTTTAACAAGTTATCAACATAATAATTATGAGAAAAGTATAAATTTGATATTTTCCCTACTGATGGCATAAATAAAGTCGAGTATCATTCAGCTTAAAAACGAATTTGGATTTTAATTATATTTTTCTTATATACACCATATAACCTATATGAGTAAAATATTTTACTAAGGTAAGTTACTGTCTACATCAATGATCAAAACGTTACATAGAATGTCACTTGATAGCCAACAACGGACAGTCTACATACATATGATCTGATGAATATTACTATTGATGAAGCTCTGATTATAGAGGAGATGTAGGCCTACAGCCAGAACAAAATGACGACAATGCCTTCAGGTAAGGTTTATTTCAGATTTATTTTTATTAATTAATGTGAATACTCAGCTAATTAAAAATAAAATATTTTATGCGTCGTTAATATTCTGGCACAGCGTAAGACAAAGCGAATCCACTAAATTAGGGATAGGTTAAAAAATGGACATTTATTATAATTTTGTTTTACTAAGTCTTCCTAGATGTGATCTGCAAACATAAAGTAAACATGTCAAGTATACTTCAGTGACCTTTCTTCGAGTACCAAGCCTACTCATATCCGGTTATCTCACAATGGCTTACAAAATAATGCTAATTATAGTATACCGAAGGTTCTATCTTGACAGACAGTCATTTACTTTAATATTTTTTTAACAAAACTATATCAATGCCCAAACAGTTAATGTTCAAATCAAACGTTCAGAAATTTGGATACATTTCAAGATTTTGGCTGATGCCAGATACCCAATTTCGTCATATTCAATTACTATAATTATAAGAGTGTGCATAAATGAGTGCCCATAAGAAAGTTTGAATTTTGCTTAGTTATAATAAGTATAGTATGATCAATTGAATCCATTATCGATAACATGCGGTTTTATGTAGACCTCATTATGAAGCTATCTCCCAGCAAAGGCATTCTCAACCATGGTAAGGTACGTCAATTTAGTTAGTTCGTTAACCTAGTGATGCGTTTAATCAGTAACGAAGGTAATCGACTTGAAAGGTTTGAACAATAAATAAAAGTATTACAGTGTGGCATTTTATCAATCTATTAATTATTGAATGGTTTGGTATATTCTAAGATTGCTATAATATGCTTTTTAAGATAATTCGGTGAAAACTTCTTATACAAACATAATCTGTCTCCAAATAATGGCCAAACACGTAGCATAAATCAAACAATAGACCTTACAAAAACTGCCAGCCATATTGGAAAGGCGAAAACCCAATTCAATTTGTCTCTTACGATGGCACTGTTGACTTGTTGAACCTTAGTTGTTCGGGAAGAGGACCTGAAATAGCCTACATTGTTTCGCCATTGAAACAACCTACGAAAAATGTTAATACACTATAAACCACTGAATAATCCAAAATGTCACTGTTTAATATCCCTGCTAAATAAATAAACAGTTAATGTTTAAGAACAAGAAGAACTAAAACCTAAAATCTCCCCGGTGCTGACATAATAGCGATTACCTTATCGCGTAGCTAAGCCGTCAAACTGAATTTAATACTGTATCTGCGTCATATCGTCGTGCTTTCTTTTCGTTTCTCTTGTCCCGCAGCTAAGACGCCAGAGCCGTGGTGGATTGAGAGGTACTCTAAAATCTAAATGTCCCTGCTATCGCGTTATGGAAGTCCCCTTTGGCTAACCACCAAAGACATGTCAAAGAGAGAGAAAGTAAGTACAATGGCAGTACATTCAAACACCAGCGACAGTGACACAAACTTCCATTGCCTTAAGCAAGACAAATGTCAATAGATTTCTGGAGTGATTTTCTCATAAGTCTAAGACTGTTATAATGAGGATCTGGGCATACTAAATATAGTCATATCAGGATAGTATGCGGCAGTTACCATAGATACAGTTTTCCTGTTGTCTTGTACAGGACCAACCTTCAGGATGGGGCCACGCTAGACCAAATATCACAGAGTGCATCTATTGGGATTCTACAGGCTTTGAGCTTTTTTAAAATGATGTATGTTTCGTTTAAAAAGAAACCACTATCATTCGGTACCATTGAAAGAGTTAACACGATTCTAGTTCGATCAGAACTAGGTGATGGGCCCTAATTTATTTAAAACGATTTCGTTGTCGTTTCGAAAGTGATCACAATATAGAGGTTAAGAGTACCATTCAGCGAGTAGGCAATTTTCTAGCTTCATATGACCAGGATGATAGCCCTGGTCAAGGGGATCCAGCGGCGTGCTTTTTCTCGTAATGGTATTCTTTATCCGTATTAGCACGACGAAACAAACTTCTGTAAAGCAACACTGATGTTGTCTATGTGAAACGCAACTAACTCCCACACAACAACACTCTACCCACACCATCGCTGATTTACCAATGCCAAAACGCAACGGTTATAGTCTCGAAAACTAAAGCACATTTTTCAGGTAGTCAGCAATTCAACGTGACTAATATATGGAGTTTAACATTTTAACACATTACTTTTAGATAGGTTTAGAACAGTATAGGTTTAATAAATCGGGGTAACATTGTACAGTTCTTTAAAAAGAACGGAGAATTGTGCATGTTGTGAGATATATAAAGTTAAAACAGAGACAGTAGAACAAATGACAGATGGTGAGAGTTAAAGAGATGAGTGTATTAATTGAGTGTGTCACATAAAATGATTGGGCTATACAAACAGACAAGCATGCAGGGCAGAAAGACAACTCATTTTATGGATTAGGAAATGAAGAGTAGATTGATACCATGTTAAATTATATAGCTGTTCTATCAGGAATATTTAATTAAGATGTATCAAGACTAAGGCTTACAGTGTATCGGTATTTGGACAAATTAAATCAAATTTTAAAGTGTTTCATACGTATGACTAATTTACGATATTATCTTAGAAACTGTTAAGTAAGTAATTGTAATTAAATACTCCTGCTCACTCACCTATTCCTTCAACCCAGTGCTCGTTGAGAACAGCCGCCAAGGTGAACAGCATTGCTGACACCATAGCAAACAAACCAAACATCCGAAATGGCCGCCATATCCCAGATTCGCGAAGATAATATTCATCGCCAAACTTTCGTAATTCCAAGTTTGGATCACGTGCTTTAAATTTCAAAAAGTTCTTCATTGTACTCCGAGTTCTGAATATGTGAAGTGTGGGTATTCAGCAGTACTAATCAAGAAAGTTATAATGTGTATCCATGTATTTCATAGTCAAATTATATAACATATTATGGGCACAAAAATAAATCCTGTTTTGACAGGTGTCTGAAGTCTTGCACATGGTCATCACATTCATTTTTTTTACACACTTGCTTACAATAAGCGCAAATTAGTCATGTAGGTTGAATCGAACACAGTAGCCATCTATTTCAACACTTACGTCAAGATAAAATATATTTGATCTACGCAACCATGGTCTGCTATACATCTCGCTGAATCTGTCTTTAGTCTAACACGTTTATTGAACTACAGTGATTTCCCTCTTCCATTCAGTTGTCGCATTTATGAACAGGTCTGTCGAGCTAAATAGCCTGTAACCGCATAGTTTAAGCTTGGTATCACATGACGTTAAACCATTTCATAACTTCAATTCTTCCCAGCAAATATATTGGTACACTCAAATTAATAACACAAAAACCAGACACGCGCTGTTAACGAGAGTTCAATAATTAAATTCCATGTACATCTATCCTCTATCCACACGATGACAATGACATCCCAGTATAGATAATCCACACGCAGATGTGTAAACGAGTAATGCATGCGTATAATTCAATAAGCATTATACAACCAGTTAACTCTTGAAATATCTATTACATTAGTGGTGGTATGTAATAGTGATGTAACGATTTGGGGGACTTCAATATTTACAGTGTCACTAAATAAACATATGACGATCCCAGATTTCGAAATTACAGCAACAGTGTCCCTTAATAAATATGCGACAAACACAGATTTCCGATAATACAGCAACAGTATCACTTTATAAAAGTGATTATCCCAGATTTCTGATAGCAAAGCAACAATGTGATTTTAAAAACACGCAATTGTCCTATATGTCGTTAAACTGAAGTTTACAACCGCCTATCTCATGCAGACACTTTTGTGTAGAAATGGCTGTGCTTCGTTTTACATGATTGTTCTTGTAGTGACACAGGACAGGAGTCAAGATCTGCTATTGTCCTTGAGAACACGAGCATCGTGATGAATTTTTAATATCTGATAATGTCTTTGAAACCTTTCACATAAGCCAGCTTATTGTTACTTATATACGGCTACGTAGTAGACTAATAATGATACAGAACTCTGCATCTAGCTTATTGTGTATTTGACTAGGTTAAAAAGCAGCCGTATAACGTTTTCTATGAGAGCATATATAGGCCTATAGTTCTAGGATAGCAAACGGCTTACATTCACTGTTTTAGTGTGTGAATGACATTGAAAGTTTATAAAGGCTGCTCATCATTAGTCAGCTTATTGTGTATTTAACTGGTGTAAAAAGCAACACATTCAATTAACCGTGTTCTACGGAAGCCTATAAAAGTCTCGGATAACAAACTGCTTATACAGGTTCATGCCACTTTCTTTAGGTAATCCAAGCGCTCTACCATTTCACTAGTGTCGCCAACACGGCCCACAGCCTCAATTGTGTAGTGCCACATGTATTAACAGCAATGTGATCGTCAGCGCCCTATCATCGGATGACATAGTTTCCGAAATAGTAAACTAAGCACTTCCTAATCCAGAGTCTGTGATAGATTCGGAGAAAAACAATTCAGTTGATTTGATTCAATTCACACATATCTAAAGATACAAATGTAATCGTTTATCCTCTCTGTGGGTAAAAGCAAACTTAATCAAAATAGCATTTTAAAAAAGTGCAATTGAAATGAGAAGTGTGTTCGCAATCAGTTGCCTGAGGGCAAATAATGTCAGTTAGTTCTGGTATTGACAGTATGTACAATAATCTGTGCACGGCACCAGGCTGTCATGAAACATGTATGAGAGATACGACGTCCGCTTGAGTATAGATCCAATGTTAAAACTGTATATTATTTCACATAAATTAGATTACCTGTTATAGTAAAACTAAAATGTCATTCTTCCTTTCCATCGATAAATCGTTGGTATTTTCCCATGGGCGTGGTGTTTCTGGTTTGGGTTTTTTCAGTTTTTGTGCGAAATTTTTTTTTAATTCTAAACTACACAATCTTTCAAAACCCAGTGATAGAATACATGGTTTTCACATACGGGCACTTGCCGACCAAAACACCAGAAGTGCCGCCATGTTTAGGGATAAACAGCGTGTGTAGACTATAGTACATCCCTAATTATTTCTTTTTTTCTCCTTACTTGCCGATAACAGGGTC
>JAVFBY010216323.1:0-10894 GCA_034781015.1 Tonicella lineata | reverse complement strand
CTATCTCTTAACATTAACATTGTCACCACCCCTTCCACCACCTTAACGCGAAGCTCTCATAGACCTGCTTAGCTTCGCCGCAGGTAAAAAAATTGATGTTATATGCATGTATGATGAGAACAAATGGTCAAGCCTTAGATAAAATGCAATCAGCGATGCAATTCGGAAAATAACTATTTTTTTCGAAAGGTGCGAAATGAGTTTTGTAAGGGTAATCTTAGTTTTATATCCACAATATATACGTTAATTTACATATCGTAATTGATGAGGTCATAAGAGGTCAAAAGGTCACAAAACATAAAAAGGTCACAAAAACAGATCAATTCTTAAATAGTTTGATACCTCCAGAAAAAATACCATAAAAGATAAACGACTAAAAATCAGTTATATTACAATTATGATATAGATAATTGACCAATGAACGAAACCAAGCAGTTTATATACATCTAAAGGAATATATAAATAGTAAAAAACAAAAAATGGGGAAATTAAAATGTTTATCATTTTGTAAGTTTTAACCACAGTAGAAGAATTGACAACTCATAATGTTTGTATTGAAGTCCTTTATCCACAAAATTAATCTAATTCACATATGTTAATTCATTTGGTGATAACAGGTCAAAAGGTCACGAACAAATAAAACTGCTTAAAATAACGTAATATCTCCAGAACCAAAAATAACCAAAACATTTAAACAAATAAGAAATCAGTTATTTCACATTTATTTAATAGACAAAAGGCTAATGGTCGTATCTAAGCAGTTTATTTACGTTTAAAGAAAAATATAAATAGTAAAAAACAAACTGATTTGAAATTGACTTTTTATTTTAAAAATTTGGACAAAATTATATGGAAGGGTTATTAAAATGCTAATCTGCTTGTAAGTCTTCACCTCGTAAGACTGAACTTTAATACAAACATTTTGAGAGGTAATTCACTATTTTAACTTACAAGATTATACCCATTTCAGTAACCCCTACCTCCTAATGTTGTCCAAAATCTCGCGGCCACCAACATTGATCAAACAGCTACAAAGAAAGAAAACGGACCCTGTCCGGTTTGTAAGCAAGCCAGATAGGGTTTCCCCAGGTATGTCTGGCCTAGAAAACACTTGCAAACCATATGCACTCGGAAACATAAACATAGTGATCTCATCCCCCGCATTAATAGGTCTGGATGAGTCTAAGATAGATAGACGTTTTATGTCCATGAAATCATTTTTTACAACGACGACACATATCACTAGAAATAAAGAAATACAGTACGGGGTTAAGCATGCTGTTAAGGTAGACTAAGTTACTTAGGATTATAGCTAGTTTCAGCTGACCTACAGAAAGTGAAACCGAAAATACATATAAAACATTGAGCAAAACAATGTAAGGGAGGCAACAAATAAAAAAAGATGAGATAATTCCGACGACCACTTTAGTTGAAACGGATCGTGCTGTGCCAGAAAACTCTAGGCGAGGGCGTTGTCTCAATTTTATTAACTTTAGAAAATGAAAGCCAGCGATTAGTAGAATAGGTATAACGTACATCACCAGACAGAAACCAATCACATAGGGTGCATGTTGAGGTTGGAACGTACATAATTGATATTGGCACGAATCGACATAAATTATACCAAGAATAATAGATTGATAAACAAAGCCGTTAAAAGCTCCAGAAGAAACCCAAATACCTATACACAAGAGGACAATTTTCTTTGTGGACAGCCACAGTTTTGCCAGTAACGGATGCACGACAAGGCAATAACGTACCACTGCAAACATCACTAAACTGTAGGCACTGACGAACAGAGCTCCGTTCGAAATAAAATAAATGTGGGAACAAATGTTGTCGGACTCGGTGTCTGCAATTGTGGATATGTTTTGAACCAAAGGACATATAACCAAATACAATAAATCAGAAATGGCGATATTGGTTAAAACAATGTAAGTCGGAGAAGACCTCAAACTCTGTTTTCTCAAGACTTTGGCAATTAACACTATATTTAATGTAACCCCTACTAAAACGAAAAAGCATGTCATCACGATGAATAATACATATGAATAATATTCATGAGTCATGAACATTTCTATGACGGTAGAAATGTTTGACTCACAATTATTCATTATTTTGTTCTGGGATTTATTTCCTAGATCACTAGAACTGTTTGATTTCCGATTACCCAGTATTTTCTTCGGGAATATATTATTCCATATATCCGAGATCAGCAAAACAATTTACGGCAATTGAGCGAATATCACCACACAAAATGGTGGTTCTTTATGACAAAGCTGGTTATACTCCCGATAATGGTTTTATCAAATGCAGTAAGCCTTTTTTCTGGCACCGGGTTTTTCTTGTGTCTCTTGTGCGCTCCGATCCCTCGGTGTGTAGAGAGCTGACAGATTGTCTGTGAACAGAAGCGCGACATTCCGACTGATAACAGGAGAAGTCTTAGAGAATAGGTGATACTGTAGGTCGTGTGTATCTTATGTATCTGCAACTCCTAGGGCAAATAATCAAATTTGAACCCTATACATCAGTCCGAATCATGGCTTTGTAAAGGCTTACCTATAATCCGCTATTACCAAAAGACCTTGGCTTTGAGCTTAAACATCATAGTTTGTATCCGAGTCACGCCATTCGTATTTATCATGACACATTTACACTCGGTAAATGGTGGTTCTTATGTTGTACCTTTGTCCAGATTCAACTATTAATTATTGAGTACTCTACGTGTCCAAGTTGATGTTGTCCGCGTAACTCCTGCTTTACCAGAACACATTCGTTAGTTTATGTGAACAGATGGTATCTTGTATGGCGTACACCATTTACCTTTCCAAACATAATTCTAATAATGTCATAGCTATCAGTTGTTTGATGGGCTACACAAACTCCCGTATATATTCCCAAAGACAAACCCTATAAGCACAGGGATCACAATGGATTAAATACCGATTCAGCAATATGTTATACTAGTATGTAAGGGTCCAGTTTTGATAATATCTATATAATAAGAGGCACCATTTTTACTTCTTGTCGTCCTTTGCTATTGTATTCTGACACTTAGCTTGTAAGAGAAAATAATCCTCAATGTCACAGCACTTTAAAAGTTCACCACTAATCCGCAATTAGCGAAAATAATCTTGTTGTTGAACAAGAGATTCGTTTTATCTTGATATATATTGGTCCTTGGGTTGTACCTTTGTTCAGACTTTACGAGACTCATTCCGTGAATACTTATAGAGCACTCCACACGCCCAAATTGATGTTCTCTCAGTTACTCCTGTTTTACCAGAACATATTCGGGTTGTTTCCTGTGAACAGGGTGCGCACACTCCTGAATATACTTCCAAAAGCAAACCACACAAGCTCAGGCATCTCGATTGATTAAATACCGATTCAGCATGCTGTTATACGTAAGCTCCCAGAGACAAGCTTTGGAACAAATGTTCTGCCTATTTAATATAGTAAGCACAATTTTAACTTCTTGCCGTGTTTTGAGATAACATTCTGTCATTCGGCTTGTGAGAGAAACAAATCCTCATAGTGTCCCGAACCCTATAACCTTACCTGAAAACATCAGTGTCTGAAGAGAATTGAAGACCAATTGAGCTTGATAAACTTAATGTAGCCTTTCCATTAAACCATATATACATTATTATTATTTGCTTACTCTGTTCTGATCAGAGTTTGTTTATTTTGCATTCAACATATCTCGGGCGTAAGTAAATGTGTGTTTCCACGGCTATATGATATCAATGTATTTATTTGATTCAGAACAAGCAAGTCATGACTCAAAGAGCTTAGCGTACATTAAAGCTGTTACACAGTACAATTACGGCT
The DNA here is from genome assembly GCA_034781015.1 of Tonicella lineata. Lineage (NCBI taxonomy): Eukaryota > Metazoa > Mollusca > Polyplacophora > Chitonida > Mopaliidae > Tonicella > Tonicella lineata. Next base: position 7,060 of record JAVFBY010216323.1, on the reverse strand, counting down.
AACCACAACTATAACTTTCCATTCAGGAATATTAAATATAACTTTAGAAAATAAAATATAAAATCAATTTGATGTCAGAACCTGTATAATGAGAACTAATGACCAAATTTAAGACACATTTAACCTGTGATTCTAAGGAAACTGAAGTTTATGAAATACATATTTTACCACTGTAAATAACGGTTACAACATCTTGTAATGTTAAGACACCTCTATCACTCTGACGCGTGCATTAATTGAATTGTCACAAAGTAACCAATGTTTTAATTTGCGACGATTTGTCAAATCTAATATGGCGATTTTCTTAAAATCTACGTAGATAAGTGTTGTGAGCTGCTTCATATTCCATCCATGCCTAGCGTAGGAAATTATTTCGGGCAATCAGAGGAATTTTAGACAAAATTATTTAACACAGTTCAAAATGCACGTCACTAAAAGTCAAAGTCCACAAAAAGGAGTTGTCGTAGTTATATTATACTAATTAAATGTGTTCCCTCCCTTATGTTTTTCTTTTTGTTTCAGTTCTTTTGAAATTTGAAATTTGCTAAAATGTTCTGTAACTTTATCTGAGTAAGCTAGATGCTTTGTCCAACGTTGTTCGGTACATATATTTCATATTTGGTGTCGCTGATACTGAAAATTATTGGGATTATTTCATAAATCTAAATTACCATTATGCAACAATCCACCTGGCCTTATTCCTGGCACTTTGTCTGAAAGAATTAACACTGTGTGATGAGCTAGTCAGGCCTAATAGTCACGACAGGTTCCCCAAGTATAAATTGTTTCTATTAACTGATACATGCAGGCATCTTATTGCATCTAAACACGAGTTATGTCATAGCTTGGTTTACCATGGCTCACATTTTTAGTATCACAAGTGAGATTGACACATTCTGGTTTCTGAATCTACAGTGGAACAGAGAGAATAGTGATTTATATTTTAACAGATGGCGTCTAATAAATCTGAAATCTATCAAGGTATACAGTATGGTAGTATGCATTCCGGTATTGTCTGAGCTTATTAGAAAGAAGATTTTTGTGGTGTATTTTTTCATGTCCTTGTTCTGTCTATTGTGTTATGTTGCCAGTGATATCAAGGGTAGTTTCCTTCGCCCATTGGGTTGGCACGCCGTTATAGGCCTATAAATGAAATACTGCGTTAAACCCCAGTCAAACAAACACACTGATTGAGTTATTGTTTTCAGATGGCGTCTAAGAAATCTGAAATCTACCAAGATATACAATGTGGTATAATGCATTCTTCATATCTCCACCTAAAGATGATTAAATCAATACCAGCATATTCTTCTCTTCAGATTTATTGAAGATTCTGTCATCGTCTATGGCATTTTTATTTCGTAAACAAAATAGACAAGAGCTATAACCATGACAAAACAAGTCGCTGTTCAACAAAATGCTTATCCACAATAGTCTTTAAAAACCAAAGCGTACCAATAACATTACGAGAGTACTTTATGGATGTAAAAGAAACTTTACGTTTATAAATAGATTGCTATTTGTGCTTCTCAATGGATTTTTCCAGATTCAATGTTTTTCTTTTATCAAAATAAATCGTTTATCAGTTATAACGCATATCCACCTGGTTTATAATTTAGGTGGCAAAAAGTAATGCTTTATTATTCTCAAAGCAATTTGCAATGACATACAAAATCCCAATAAATCAGTCGACAGCATAAGCCTTTTTTTACCGCTTGTTTATTTGATTGAAGTGCTTATCGAGATTTTGCTCAAGTTGCCATAATCTGTATTGGCGTTGTCCTGCACTGAGTACCGGAACGTCACTAGATATTACAGTAACATATATGGAGAGAAACCAGAGGAGTAATGCTTACTCAGCATTTTAACTATAGAATCGAACATTGCGCACTGGTCAACACAGTCGATACAATTTATTATTACGCTATTTTGACAGTGACTATCTGGTAACAACTTCAAGGTGGTTTGAATCTGTTTGTTCCCCAGCCCACTTGGTCTGTAAATGCAACTTCAACAAAGCCAAGTTAGTTAGTTATTTCGCTTTGGCGAGTTGAAAGAACTGGACGATAATTTAATAATTTATGGTAAATGGCAACACAACACAAGACGGCAAAAGTTTATCTTTGTTGGCATTTCAAAAATAAAACAAATCATTACAATTAAAATGTTAAAAGCTGCAATTCAATCTACTAATTTAATAATTCCATGATTATTGGTAACATAACAGAAGCCTTTTACACGTTTATATTTGTAGTAACTCAAACGGTTCTAAAGTACTGTACAATGACATCAGTTAGATTTTTTTTTCTTCTTGCGGGAGGTTGTGCGGTTTGTTGTGGTGTCGTTTTTTGCTCCTTTTTCCATTTTCTGTCTCGTCTTTCATATTGCCAGTGACGTGAATGGTGGTGTCCTTCATTCATGGGGCTGGCACGCCATCATATAGATGAAATACTCCGGAATACGGCGTTAAATCCCAAGCAATCAATACATGTTTTCTTCTCTTATTGAAACATCTGATAAAATTATAGCAACCAAGAGATTATTTTTGATAATGTGTTTTATATCTTGCAAATAAAGGACTGTCACAATGACAAATAATTACAGTTGTAATGTCCCAAGAGACATCTCTGTCAACATGAATAAACCATGCCAATTGTGGAGTATGGTAAAGTCTTAAAACCTCATTATACGTCTTCTGTCAAAGAAATGTATTTCGTCTAATCTTAGAGGATTTGCCTCTTACATCAGAATTACAAAACCTCTTGACATTTTCCATAGCCATTCGCTTACAGTTCTTCTTCACTCGAAGATATAGAAGATGTCCTTTTTGTCTGTTTGAATTTCTACTTATTTTGGTGAAATGTCAGTTATTATATTGCCTAAGTTTTCTTTTCTCGTCATTGAACATCGGTGTATTGTGTTTCTACATTTGAATTCTCTCAGATGTACAAAATGAACTCATTTAAATATTGCTGATACAAATAGATAACATAGATGAGGATATCATAACAAACGAATCAAATTTGTATATGTTGAGGAATCAGAACAATAAGTTTCACATAACTAAACGGGTTTGTTTCATAACGGGTTAGATCGTGTCAATCGGGAACAGCTGTAACATATAGAGGTATGATCACAAAAAAACTCACAAAGAATAAGAAAAAGAGAGGATTGCAACATGAAATGAGACAGAAGTTGATACTAGATAGACGGGTACATGGAACACGGCTCAATAGGTATTACTTGATTAGATAAAATATTCATGTTACAGTACACTACATGTATATTCACCTTGAAGGTTTTATATATTAGTGTCAGTGTCGAAGTATTAAAAAAAATGAACAGGAACACTTAATGTCAAGTATACACCATACTACAGTTGGGCCTGGATATATCAGTACCACGAATTACTTAGCTGTATATAGGCACATATGTTAAACCCAAATAAATCCAATCTTGAGAACGCAACTGACATTTTCGTTCTCAAAATGTAAGCGTATTCGTTGAGGATTTTTTTTAGAACTTGTGTGCAGTTATTCAAGCGTAGTACTTTTTCAATATTTAATCTCTTCGAATTTTCACAAATCATTTAACAAGGAATCGATGCAGACTAATCCACCGTAACCATCTACTGACCTCATCTGCAAGCCAACTCCCTGCCATAAATCTAAATGAAATGTCCGTTCTTTATCTGTATTATGACCCCCGGCTGATGGCTTACATGTACTGTTAGAATTAGTTCTCACAACCATCTTAAAGAGTGTATTGAGGGATATGTGTAAAAATTGTGTGGACATGATTACAATCGACCATCCGTAACCTCCCATAACTCTAAACGATAAGCGAACTGTCTTAAACATGGCGTTTGTCGCAGTTACGTCGAATGGCCTCTAAACATCGCAAACAAAAACTGTAAACGAGACAATCATAAAAAAACCAACAACATTTTCTTTAATATAGCTATTTTTCAAATAATCATTTGTGGAATCTGTACGTATTTTAACATTAGGGTTATTGAGATCGAGACCATCAGTCAGCCAGCAAATCATCAGAAGTAAATGCCGACAGTTGTTAGTCCTTTCTTAACACATTCTGTAAAGATTGTAATTTGATATCTATTTGTCTATTATAATATTGTCCAATTACTAGCAATGCGGTGTATTTTTCTATTCCTGTGATAGCTTTCTCTTTTCCCACATCAACATATTCTATAACCGATATCCTGTGTCTTATAATAGTCCGTGTTATCAATAATTCATCGTCTTTTCACACACCATTTAACAATGTCTGATAAACCGATTAACCTCACGAAGGTTGATCAATGATGTGGGCTTGTGCTTTCTTGGTATTTAACGTTCCGGAACACTGTAGTTGTTTTAAAATGATCTCAAGATCGTCCTCATCTTTTCCTCTTATATTTGTTTCCTGTTATATACAAAAACACTGAAATGAGTTTAACATAGCACTATTTGCAATTCTCCTGTAAAGGGATAGTAAGATTTGCCATACGCTTCTCTAAACAGTTTATCCCGCCAGGTGGCCTGATAGCAACATACCTTTGTTCAAATTCTGCTTAATCTCAGTTTTTAATCACGGACAGGAAAAAAAGGACGTTGTGGTGAGATATATCTTCCAATATTCTACATTAATAGATAAAGGCATGGATCGCAAGGCTTCAATGTTCAATGTTCAAAATTCTTCATACATGCACGTTTTCTTGGTTTCTTGATATTTTACTTTGTCGAATGAGCATGTAAACATTACGACATATGGGAGCTTACAAATTTAAATAAAATGCCGTTGTATTGTTGTCCTTTATTTTCTGTAGTTATTCTTTAGATTATCTCTAGGTTGTCCCAATTTTTCGTCTTTAATCTGTTTCCGGTCATGCACAAAAGCACTAAAATGAGGTTAATATAGACAGAGTTACTATAGAAATGTTGCAACAATTCCCCTCGACAGAAGACCTGATAGCAGAGCCATTTTTTCAGGTTCTGTTTAATCCCAGTTTTTAATCACGGACCTAAAAGTGTTTTACGTTGTTGTGAGATATATGTTCCAATATTCTCCGTCAATAGATAAAGGTTTAGACAAGAAGGTTTTAGGACAAAGCTTTAATAAAAGTGAGGCAGCCAGTATCTGGTACAAACGTTCTTTGTCGGAGTTATGATTCATATATTCTATATTAATTTGAAGAGCGTGTTTTGTTATCCTGGACAGCAAAATAATGATTGATTGATTGTTTGATGTCTAACGCTGTGCTGATAACAGTATACCGGTCACTGGAAGTCGCTTATTCTTCGTCATGTTAGTCTTATATCGCCTTTGATTGGTTGAGTTACGTGTACAGATCGCAGGACAATTCAAAGGAGTGGACACACAAGGCGAATGAGTCGCCAGCGATAAATATTCGGCTCAATTTATCTAACACACTTGATGTTTTGCGAATACATTCAGTCGACTCTCAGCGATATTTGCAGCACTGGGCACACAAGACGAATGTTAAGGCGATGAGAATTCGCTCCAAAATTCGGTTCAAACTTCGCATAGTGACGCCACCCGTTTAAATATATGTTATGTTAAAAGAACACAGTTTATCAAGATGGTTGTTGTCAATATGAATGGGCCACAATGCTAAAAAAAATCACAGTGTTATTGTGCTTATTGTTCCAGAGGGCCTGGACAGTAAAGGGTGGTCGGTGCTAAATTGACGAATATCACGAAAACGCCATGTTGAAACGAAAGCGAGGTGATCATTCCTTTTGGTGTAATTGATGACTTTCCGATTTTTACGTCTAAAATGTTAGCGTACCGAGTGATGCACTAGCAATGACGTCACAGAATTCTGAACTCGTGATTTAGAATGTCAAGAGACGAAAGCCTCACTTTAACAACGAAACTTTGCAGCGCCACCCCGTTGTTAATATCGGTCTACATGTATATGTTTGAGTGGAGATTTCCGAACTAATAAACCGAACGTGTAGATTTTGAATCAGGTAAACATTTCACACTAGATGAGTAAATATATAAATTATTCAGTGTTTACAATGATTAAACTGTTAGAATCATGGATTGGCGTATTAGGCACTCATTGGGAATCGCTTCCAATATATCCGCAAATTAAAACATTTTACAACAAATATCAATCCGGCTCAGTAATTACATACATTTTCCACTGTAAAAAACGTAATTATAAGGGAAGATTGAAGTGTTCAATACGAATGTTCTTGGATTGGCATTTCTGTTGTAATGTCCTAGCTTTTAAGACTGCACTTAAGGATCACAATATTCCACAGTAATAGATCGAGCTTCAGAATTTAGAAAAAATAGTAAAATATTTTTTCGTCCATTGTTAATATTTTTTTTTGCATAATGCTTAAAATGAAGTACAGCATTTATGATCCATAATTTGTTAAAATGTTACTGAAGGTATCAGACACGTGTTATTGACTTTTTTGAAAGAAAAGCTAAGACATATTCCGGTACATGTATACAGATTGAGAAATCTTGACATTACCTATAATAGTCTCCATCTTGTAAGAAGTTGTTTATAACAGCGTATTGACATCATGTTAACGCATTTATTTCAAATCTGAAGATTACCGTTTTACGTATAATGAAATTGAGATAAAAAGGACAAATTTCTTATTGTTGAAATGGAAATCAATCAACATAAAACAATCAGAGAGAATTAGTCCAATTATAGTCTTTAAAGCATCATCCATTCAATGTGCCATGATATCAACTTTGCTGCTTGACATTTCTTCAGATAAAGCTGAAAAGTAATGCAGGGTTTCTCGATGAGGCTGCCCAGGCTCAAACTACGTTTCGCCTTTCACAACTTAAAGTGCTTATGAAATTAATTTGTCTTTTTTTTGTTTTTTTTATCTGGATAAATTATTGACATTCAGTCGTAACTATGAGATATCGTATCGTTTAAATGGATAAAGGGTATGTCTTATACGACGCGACACAGATGCTCTGTCCTACTTATGACGTCACACACATGTTATTTTGTAAACAAATGTATTTGCATTAAAGTCACTTTAAAGTGCTTATG
>JAVFBY010216212.1:0-10894 GCA_034781015.1 Tonicella lineata | reverse complement strand
GTATATATTATTTTACAAAATTATCTTATGTCCATGGACATAATACTCGTCAAACTGTGTACAATCTGCATCGACCCTACTACTTGTCAAAAATGTCCTTCTATTATATAAAAGTAAAAGGGCCCAGAATTTGGAATTAACTATCCATCACGTTAAGATCTATTACATCTCAATCTGTATTTACAGTTAAATTACGAGATAATTATTTTTCTATCAACTAATGTCAATGGAAATTATTGAGCCTTAATTTTAAGTTGCTTGAGAGCTGATGTTACGTAACCTGAAATTTCATGTGAGAATATTTTATCAAATTTTCGTACCAAGATTATAAAGGTATATACTAATATAATTATATAATACGGAAAAACTAAGGGACCTGAAGATAACAACAGAAACAATGAATTTAGCTAGATCCTTTTACTGTAACAATCTTGTAAACATGTATTCAAACATAATGTTGATCTGAGTAGTTTAGTTTCGGCAGAATGAGGCTGTTGCGTTATATGCAATAGCCCCATGTTGTGGCCGATGGATCCGCAAAGCGACCTCGTTGAAGCATAGCCCTTCTTGCGCGGCGCTCACGGACCCTCACGGACCCTCACGTTGTATTACATGAATAGCAGGTGAGCGGGGGCGCATGACATCCCGCATCCCGCACGAGTTATTACATGAATACTAGTGCGCAGTGGCTCAAGTTACTTATACAGTACTAGGAACTCCACGGGCCATACGGAATATCACCGACCCTAGGTTGAAGTGATAGGGTGACGAAAACCACTACGGTCGTGGGGAGTATCATCCCGCACGTTTTATTACATAAATAGTAGCGTGCAGAGGCGAATTTAACTTATAGAGTACTAGGAACTTCAAGGGTCATAAGGCTATTCAAGCTGTATTACATGAATAGTAGTGAACGGGGGCGCATGTGTCTTAAACAGTACTAAAAGCCGCTCTGGTCATACGACGCCGTATTTGTATACCTTGAAAAAAAAACTAAGAGATTCTCTCATTTGCATAAAAACTGGTTTCAACCGGTTTTTAGGCAGTCAGCTGACTGAGCGCGACTATAAAAGGTCTTGTTTGGCCTGCAGCCGGCACTTGTCTTACAGACACCTGCATTACAGCATATCTATCTACCTACATGTACCTACTCGAGCCTATTTACCAACCTCTCAGCATGTTTCCCTTTTGATCAATGCAGCCAAACCTTCACGGAGAAGACGAATTTAATCCGTCATCGGCGGGAGAGCCACGGCTCAACCACGGCTATCTATAATGAAGTGACTGCCCCTACCAGGCCAAGCGAGCTAGTCATTTAGAACGGCACCGCCAGCGGACCCATCGGCAGGAGAGCCACGCTCTACACACGACTCTGCATGTATGCAGCCTGTGCCCGTTTACTTCGTGTTACTTCGCCTGTGCCCGTTTAATTTCCTCCGGCATCAACGCCTCGTTCACGGGGCTACCCCAGCGAACCCCACGAAAGGCCCAGCATTGGAACCCACCCACGAGCCATCTCCGGCTAAACAGCGACGCGTCAAAGTGACGCAGGAGGGTGCCCCCTCACTACAGAACAGGAACAACCCTAGCCTTCAAGCCTACCACGGGCTGTGACTCCACCACGGCCAGCGACATCCCACCAAAATCCAGCGATACCCACCAAACTCCAGCGACAGCCTCACCACCTGAACTTCCACGACCGATCACCCTACCACCAGCACCTAGAGGACCTCCGGTATCACCGTCACCACCACAGCCGATCACACAACCATCTTCAATACCGGCAGCACTACAGCAAAGGCACCACCCCTACACCTGTTAACGGACGATGCAGTAGTTATACCTGCGGCGGTGATGCCAGAACCAGCGGACGTCGAGGTCATATATAGTCAGCACTGTGGCACCATTCGTCAACACTTCCAACTAAACCGGTGATTGCAGGATTTGTACAATTCTCGATGGACGGGTGCGGCGTCGCTAGATACATATATACAGGCCATCTACGCCGACCAAACCACGAGCTTCAAGATAAATTTCGCCTACAGGCTCATTTTACGCCACAGGGAAACAGGTCAAGTGCGGTATTTCTAACCGTGTAGAAACAACTCACCAGTCCTGACCACCCCAGAGCTTATCCAAGATCAAATGACACTTACAGCGTTACTACGAGATTACCCAGTGTATACCAACCACGACCCTGTGACTTGGGGCCAGCGTACCGACCAGACACAAAGTGGGCAGTCGAAAATGTCACCAATGTTCTCTTTTATGTACACAAATTACCCAGCGTCATGATCGGTAAAACCCCAGTCAACACCACGCTATTGCCCGACTACCTCCATCACAACAGCGGCCTACACTGTTTGGTAGCCGGCGCCAACGGACCCTACAAAGACAATCTATGTTTTTCCGATATCTGGCTATCCATCTTGACAAATCCCCACCAAAGGCATGTGAAAAGCAAGTTACAATCACTTTTGGGCAAATTAAATTTTGTATCGGCCTGTGTTCGTCCAGGAAGGTTATTTGGTTCTAGGCTGATAATATGGTTAAAGTATATTTATTATTTAAACGGTCCATTTCCAATCCCTAAATTCGTTAAAAAAAATCTTATCTGCTGGAAAACCTTTTTAACAAAATATAGCGGGGTTTCCATGATGTTGTTAGAAGAATGGTGCCACTCGGATGAGCCACTTGGCAACTGACGCATGTCTACTCGGTGGCGGGGGTATTTGTGGGACTAAATTTTGTCATTTTACCTTTCCTGCTTCTATATCGAAAAGAAAGCTTGGCATAAACGTGTTAGAATTGTTAACTGTGATGGTTTGTTTAAAGTTGTGGGGTCAGGTTTTTCGCGGTAAACGGGTGTTAATTAGGTGTGATAATATGGTGTCCGTAACTCTCATTAAAACTGGGAGGGCCAAAAACGAATACATGCAGGATTGTTTGAGAGAAATCTGCTATTTGTCAGCCAAATTTGAATTGGATTTAAGAGCACACCATAAATTTGCTCTCCAGATGGCAACTTGGGGAACACTTTAAAGAAGAATGTGAACAAAGAACAAATAACTCTTGCATAGAAAGACATTTAAATAAGGAATTATTCAGTTTTTAGCACAATATTTAATTTGTATTTCAGAACCTACTTTGTTCGTCCTGAAGCAAGAGGTTAAGGGCGTGTTTGTTTTGGGGGCCTGCGGCTTCGCGGGTTTTCCGTCAGGGGGTCCTGAATAGGCCCAACAATAAATAGTAATTATCATTGTCTAATTTATGTTTGTATTGTTGCTAATTATTGATATTGTTCTGTTTGTAAATAATACTCATGTAGGCCTATTCATGTGTAATTTAAAGCTATGTTGTCAATGCACAATGAAATTAATTGTGATTTTTATTTTGGGCAACTGTAACTATTGCTCATCGATAAAATAAGCCTATGTGTATTTATATAATTATTATATTAAGACATTAACATGTTTTTTTGTTTGGTATGACAACTGTATCTGTGATTTCCTTTTGATAGTCAACATCAGCTTATTCGTGCTTTAAAGCCACATTTACTCTATATCGATTTGTTTGTCGTTCTTGTAATTCGAGTCGATGTCAAAGGCCAATCAGATCACATTTTACAGCAGGGTGTTGGTTTGCATTTTGTTTACGCCGTATCCAAGCACTCTGCAGTGATTGTCTTGGCCTATTTGGGCTGAGAAAACTAAAGTTCCAGCGAGTCGAGCGGGAATACACAGTTGATATAATACGGCTTTGTATTCTTACTCACGACAAGGTCGCTTGAAGAATCAGAAATAATAAATGTTAAACAGCTGGCTTAAATACTGTAATGACTTCATTACTTATTAACGAGCGAAATTGATCTTCAGTACAACAATGGACCAGTTTATATACACAGTAGTGTAGATATGTCCCATTTTTAACCATCTCTACGCGATTCCTCCTCAAGTAAAACCGCCACCGGCGCACCCCAGACAGGCAGTGGAATCTAAATCAGGAACGTATAAACTGTATTACAATACCATTTAATTGCTACTGATTTAGACAAATTTTGTCAATCCGAACATCAAATTAGGCTAATATTATAAAGCATTTTTTTATTTTTTATAAATGCCGTGCACACTTGTGTAAAAACAAAACAGCTAGAAAGCAGTGACAAATTCAAAGGACAGGCTATCTAAAAAAATAATTGTAGCCGAGGGCCAATTTCTATGTTGTGGTGAACAGGGTCTAGATCTTACTCTCTTGTTGGCACTTTGGTTGTTGTTCATGTAACACTAACTAAATGAAATATTTCTTTGTCAATAATGTTAGGATCGTTCTGAAAATTGTGCAGTATAGAAACCTGTTATTAATACACAAGTCAAAGAGCCGGTATAACACAATCATTTTATCATGCTTTTCTTAAAAAGTGGAATTCTAAATGCCCAGATCACAAATTCTGTCAAGGATCGAAGGCATGTACTATTAACAATGCCTCAAGCCTACAGCAACAGGATTCATATTTGTTTATTCAGACACACAGCACAACTGTCAATGAGTTGAGACATATATTATAAAAACATGCCTTAACACTATGTGGAAAAAGTATTAATTGGTTCTGTCTGAATTTACCATCTGTGCATGCAACCACATAGCCTCACAAGATTCAAGACTTTCGCGTTCACTGTCGTATGCCAAACCGATAGAGCATAGTCTCGTTTAAGGCGATTAATCCGAAAAAGTAAGATGGCGACGGAGTAACCCGAATATAGATAAAATAGTGTTCTGATTAGTTCTTTTTTTTAATATTTAAAATATTTATTGAACACAAAACATATCTTTTTAAAAACAAATAAATAAATTTTTGACGTATTTGTGGAGTTTGAAACTTTTAATTTTGAAGCACATGCAAGTCATTGTTTACTACACGTGCTTTTGAGCTGAATGTTTGCTTCAAAAGTTAAAATTTATATTAATTTATTTGTTTTTAAACAGATAAGTGTTGTGTTTGATTTAATATTTAACATATTTTTCCAAAATAACTCATCAGAACTCCAGTTTAGCGATTTCCGGGTAATTTTTTTTTCTTTCGATAAATTGTCTTTAACTAGACCAAGTATTATAGGCATTTTTTCGTAAAAAAACGAGAGAAAAAAAACTCTACTTCCTGATGACCCTTAACTCCGAGGGCATCAAGGCATCAGGAAACTCTCGCCCAACCACCCGCCCATCACCGATGGAAAGTTTTTAAACAGTAAATAGCAAGCCTGTGTGTTTCTGCCGGTTGCCCTTATACACCGCTAGCCTTGAATGTCAACGTATATTGTACATAGCACATAGAATATTGAGTCATAAAAACTGTAGCTCTGTCAGTATACTACTTAATCAACGGTGCATTGCAGCTACATGTTGATTGACTAAGTGGGTTTTAGTGTCGTACTCAGGGGTATTTCACCTATATTACGGCGTTCCATCCACATGAGTGGAGGGCACCACCATTCATGTCACTGGCAACATGAAAGACGATACATAAAAAGAAAAAAAAAGACACGACAAAAAAATCTACTTACTGATGCCCCTTAACACTAAGGGCACCAGGAAGCTCCCGCGTTACAAAAGAAACAATGGTTTTTGACATGGTGCAAATGGAAATAAGAATTGTTTTTTGTATACAATTATTAACAATTTAAAATCTATTTGGAGCATATAAATTGTCCAAAATTCAGCAATTTCCATATTGCTCTTTTTTCGACCCCCATCTGAAGAAAAAAAATGGGGCCGTCCGAATCGAATGGTGTCAAGGGTTCTTTGCAGGTGCTGTCCCCATTTCACTATTTAGGGGTGAATGAAGGACTTTTTTAAATGCAGATAATATGTCCAATAATAGTTTAACTTATATTTGTTTAGAAGAGGAATAAAGGTCCTTATCAAAAGATGCAAAGGATCTGCCAATTCGAATCCAATTGGCACGAAACTTGGCACAATTATTCTCCAGATCAGTCCGAAATTCTCTGTTAAGTCTTCGTCATAGTTTATATTGGCTACGACTACGGCACATTATGCAAAAAGCCTTTGAGTTTAAGTCCTATCTCAATTACACTTAACATGGATATACTTAATATAATGTCACATCGATTGGTAGGTTCTGATATGTATGGTGGGTATGGGTGTTGGGGGGGGGGGGCAATAAGGGGGAGGGGGTAATAGTACAGTGGTAAAGGGTGGGGGGAATACGAATGCGGGCAAATAGAGGGAGATATTTTGTGTTGTGGTGGGAATTGAACAAGGGGGTGGGTAAATGGGGCATAACAAGGGAAGACAAGTGTGTCTGTGTGTGTGTATGTGTGAGGGGGTCGAGTGTGGATGGGAAAGGGGCAAGTGACAGGGGGTGGGGAGGGGGGAGTTCACACACTCAAACATATGACATTCACGTAGCAATAGCCGGAAAAAATGTTTCGGCTACCGTAAAAATAGACAGCTGTGCTGCAAAAGAAAAAAAACAAAACAATTATATCAAAGCAAGTAAAAAAAAATATCGGTTACGATTTGAGAACACCCTATCGTATTTTTGAAGAACCCCCAGAGACAGAAAGAGAGATATTCTAATTTCTAAAACACACAAAACACAACTCACCCTTCTGTAAAACTATCAGGTAATCTGTGTGCGTGACATCATTTATTTGTCGCAGAAATGCTTTGTACCCCTTCATCTGCATTTCAGCATGATGTCGCAGGACATATAAACGTTAAACCAGTCCATACTTGTCCTCATGTCGTTGTAGAAATGTTGCATAATGGGATATGGACACCTGACCAGCTACTCCAGTCATTGCCCAGATATGCAAAAACGAAACTAAACCGAATATGACTAAAAATAGTCGTCATGTGCTGGTTTATGGACACAGCCCATATTCAATGTAGTGTTGTTAGCTATACCGCGTAACTAACAACATCAATCCGCTCTATATTTTATCAATGTATATTGTTAACGCCGAATTATTTTGTAGCCATTAAAGTATAAGTCCAGCCTTTTTTAACCTCAACTTATTATTTTTAACATTTATTTTGAAAGACATTTACGCGTGTGACATTGGGGACCAATAAGGCATAGCCGTTAATTAGTTAATTTCAAAGCCGGAAGTGAGGTCAAAAAACACCGAGATAATGAGGTACATGTACCGGGCTGTACGTCTCCCATTGGACATGTCTACATCTACAGCCATATAGCGGCAACACATCAAAGCTAAACTGTGCAGAGAGGCATTCACGACTAGACGGGTAAAGAAGAAACCTGGGTCTTCGGCGACTTTTGATGTCACTTCTACTTTTTAAATTAACACATTAACGGTTATGCTTTCTATTCATTCTATTTATTATTTTTTGACAATCTTATTACATTTACGTTTGATAGTAAAAAAATTTAAACATTGAGTTACTCTGTTGTCGTGCGACATCGTCATGTTAGCCGTGCACATTCTTACAGCAGTAATTCACCGATAATCTTCGTCTTTAAGAATAATAATTTTCCTTATTTAAATGTTATGATTCATGTTACCCATAAAATATAAAACTGAAAAATCCTCCCAATAATAAAAGGCACCAGTGCAAGACCTGATTAGTGTCCTTGCTAAGTTTCATGGAAAATTATTTACTGGTTTTCGAATTCTGCTCCGAAAACAAAACCTACTCCATCAAATCCTAACTGCAACAAATTTACATGAAAATTGTAAAAAAATATAAAAATCAGAAATTTTGAAATAGCAATAGGCACCAGTTCAGAACCTGATGAATGTCTATAGAAAGTGTCGTGGAGAAATATTTTACCGTTTTCGATTTCTGCTCCGGAAACGAAACTCGGACGGACAGACGAACGGACAGACGGACGGACGGACGGACGGACGGACGGACGGACGGACGGACGGACGGACGGACGGACGGACGGACGGACGGACGGACAGACAGACAGACAGACAGACAGACAGACAGACAGTGCCATAACATAATACGTCCACTTTCTTCGAAAGCGGGTGTATAAAAACAGTACCATTATAATTGTTTGTTTAAATTTTTGCTTTATTTAAGTTTTGACAGCGTGCGTTCGAAATGTGTGATTGATTGATTGATTGATTGACTGACGTTTGAACACCGTGCTAAGGAGTATTTCACCTATATGACTGCGTGCT
The DNA here is from genome assembly GCA_034781015.1 of Tonicella lineata. NCBI lineage: Eukaryota > Metazoa > Mollusca > Polyplacophora > Chitonida > Mopaliidae > Tonicella > Tonicella lineata. Next base: position 2,723 of record JAVFBY010216212.1, on the reverse strand, counting down.
AGTCAAATGGGTGGAGGAAACCACCCTCGATATCACTGGTAATATTAAACACATGACAGGACACAGGCAAGAACAACAAAAAAACCATCACAACAAATGGGCTCCCTGGTGCGCCTTGGGCTGAGAACAGTCTGTCACTAGGAGCTCCCCCCAACGACCCGACCCCTGCCTAACACAAAACAAAGGTGAATATTTCACAAATGCTTCATATCAACTTTTTTCGTTTTTGGAATGAAGACCAAGCTTCTTTTCTTATCAAAGCTTTGTCAAGGAAATGCATTGTTTGTTTGCTTGGTGTTTAACGTTGTAGTCAAGGTTATTTCACCTAACTGCATTATTGGTGTTTGGTGGAAAACAGGAAGAAAATCTTGTAAAAACCACCCTATAATCCACTAGAAAACTTGCCACTTGACCAAGGGGTTACAAAGGCAGCATTAAACCTGCACCACCAATTGAAAACACAGCCTCAGCTTACATCTGAAAGTAATGTCTATTAAGGGGGTGACACACGAGGCAAATTTTAATCGCACATAAGCGTGTACCTGTGATTTTCCTGTCAGGGGCAGCATATGCAATTTTCAGCTATGTATGGATTCACAGCTAATTTTGCAGCTTCCAAACATATTTTCGCAGCTCGCAGATAGATTTTGTCTCATCACCATGGTACCCAGACATGTGGTAGGCGTATATCTCTGGACATGTGGTGCCTTATCTACACCCCAAGACAGGTGGTTGGTGTTTATCTCTGGGGATGTGGTGCCTTTTCTTTTTCCTGAGACAGTGGTTGGCGTTAAGCTCTGGGGATGTATTGCCTCATCTACGTCCTGAGACAGTGGTTGGCATTTAGCCCTGGGGATGTAGTGCTTTATCCACACCCTGAGATAGGTGGTTGGCATTTATCTCTGGAGATGTGGTGCCTTATCTTCTTCCTGAGACAGTGGTTGGCGTTTATCTCTGGGGATGTGGCGCCTTATCTACATCCTTAGACAGGTGGTTGGAGTTTAGCTCTGGGGATGTGGTGCCTTATCTACACCCTGAGACAGGTGCTTGGCGTTTAGCTCTGGGGATGTGGTGTCTTATTTACACACCTGGACAGGTGGTTGGTGTTTGGCTCTGGGGATGTGGTGCTTTATTTACACCCTGAGACAGGTGGTTGATGTTTAGCTCTGGGGATGTGCTACCTTATGTATATTATCAGACAGGTGGTTGGCTATTAGCTCTTGGGATGTGGTGCCTTCTACACTCTGAAGCAGGTGGTTGGCATTCAGCTCTGGGGACGTGGTGACTTATCTACACTCGGAGACAAGTGGTTGGTGTTTAGCTCTGGGGATGTGCTACCTTATCTACATTCTCAGACAGGTTGTTGGCATTTAGCTCTGGGGATGTGATGGCTTATCTACATGTGTAAATATACACAAAAACTGTCATCGCACTAACCTTGTCATTGACCTGAAAGTAGACTTTCTGTAAGGTATCATCCTTAAGTACCTCCACAGACAGGGTGCTGTCCACATAAAACTCCCACACCGCTTCATCTAATGGGCTCTTCAGAAAACCTGCAGGACAACTTCAGTTAATAAACATTATACCTCTTGTGGTATTCCATATATAAACAAGTCAGCATTTAAACTGTGTAATTCCCAGTAATCTTGAATCTTGAATGACGTACTCCCAGTAAAATGTGCCTAGATCAGTTCTTAAACTAATAGATGATAAAGATGCATTAGTTTTTAGGCTAATTGCCAGAAATTGGTGAATAAGTTTTTAGAATAAAGGAAGGGCGTTTTGACATTGTCCAATTAGCAACTCTGCTAAGGTAAAGTGTTAGGGTGCGAGCTAGAATAATTGTGTTGAAGACTTAAAATGAAGCTTACTAACTAATGGAAGTGTGCTTCAACATTAAAAACAGTCAATGTATACCATAAGAGGAGTAAGCATGATTTAGTAATCAAGAGGTCAATCGCTCCTAAAAATAACACATATATTATCACTACAGGAGAACTATTTCCTCAACAGATTGTCTTTACTTGTGTGTTTATCCTGTAGAGTCAATCTTGCATAGCAGGGGCACTCACTTAGCCTCTTATCGAAGGTTGAATACAATCCCTTATATGAGAAACAGATTCTTCTCCCTTTAGCTACATGTACTGGCCAATGCCATTGACTAATTTCCAATTCTGTTTGGTACACAGAATAGATATTTTATTCAAGAAATATGACCTATACTCACATAGTAAAGGTATAAAACGTGAGTACAGCATAGCACAGCCACACTGGAAAAAATCTTGAGATTTTTTTTAAAACATGATGTCATGTTGCATTCAGAACTTGAACAGATGTTTCGATTTTCATGTGGATATAAGTTTTGTATCGGTAAATTTTGCAGATGATTACACAAAAATAACCATTTAAGAACTGTAGGTAGAATGCAGTAAGCAAACCTGATTTGTTGATTCTCTCCTCCTCATCCAGGTCCATCATTCGACACAAGATGTGGAAATAAAGAAAACCAACAGCCTTCACTTCATGACGTAACTCCTGAGCAACGCGACTCTTAGCCTGTTTACCCTGAATACGCTGAAACATGACAAATACATTCACACTTGTAAAGAAAAATTCAAGCAATTCAAGTCCTTCAAACAAAAGTTAAACAATTAGTCACAATGTACAAGAAAAAATACTTCTCAATTATAATGCCTGTTAATAAAACTTCAGTATTTCTG
>JAVFBY010215990.1:0-10895 GCA_034781015.1 Tonicella lineata | reverse complement strand
ACAAAGTTGAGGGTGGGATTAACGAAAAGCTCCTTACTTCGGCTTCCTCAGAAAAATAAGTATAACTCATTTGATTCGGTTTTAACAGCAAAAATACCATATTTTGAGAGGCTATGTATCTTTAAACAGTTGTTTTATCGAATACTGAAAGAAACTTATTTTTTCTCCCTTTCTCTGCACAAAAGCGTCACCAAAGTAGGATAACTATTTTCGATATGAATAAGTTATATTCTTGAGAACAAATCGGAAATGACCGTTTTATGTCGTCAGTATTCTTGCCTTCGAAATATACTATCAACATTTTTAAAAAAACACATGTGGGGATTGACAAACGCCAATAACATTAACAATCATCATCAAAACATGTACCGTTGAAATTGATATGTAACGTAGGCCTACATGTAATTCATATTTCTACCTACGGTATAATATCGCCCTTTGTCGACAGTCTTGTGCGGAGAGAGGGGAAAAGTCGGCCTTTGTAGATATTCGGAAAAAAGAAACTTTCAAAGCAAACAGCACACAATTCAGGTAAAGCGAAAAAAGAAAAAACTCAAAAGAAAATTTATGGATAAACGTAACAAGGCTCCCAATAGCGTGATATCGATTTTTTACATTCTCCACGAGTTAAACTTAGCGAAGCGTAGGGCCATATGGATGTAATGCTGCGCTTACACTAGGCCACGATCACTGCGATTCGGTTATTTTCTAAAAAAAACTTGTTAAAATCGTATCACATCTTGTAGAGCGTAAGAGATCGTAAATCGAAATGGTGGTAATCGTGAGGGATCTTTATAATCGTGAGGCATCTTTATCATCGTGCCAAATGTTTAAACATGTTTAAACTTTTGCCACTATCATGCCGATTTTTACAAATCGTTGGAGAGCGTATTGCAGCGTAGTAGAGCGTGGGCATCGCAACATATCGTGTTATAGCGTGGAAGAACGCATTGGCGTGTGGCGTGCTAATCGTAAGATAGCGTAAAAAAGCGTGGTAGATCTTGGTAAATTTTAGTTCCCGTTGTCCTACAATCCTTCCAAACTCTATTACGATACTACCAAGATCTACTGCGCTGTGCCACGAAGTATACAATCTATCACGATTTGTTACGATTCTGTAAAATTTTATGGACATTTTATCACCCTGTACTACACTCTAACACGAATAATGTCCACGATATGTTACATTCTATTACGATATGTTGCGCTGCGACACGCTCTTATGTTTTGGCTAGCTTTCGTATAAAAAGGATCACGCTAACAGACAAATTCATTGCGTTTTTCTCTGTGGAGTCACTAGACCCCTTGATAACAAATGCAATATCATGTCCACCTGGTCACAATCGTCTTTAATCGCACACCTATATTTTAATAGAAGGCAACAAAACGTAACAAAACGTTATGATCGTACAGGAACGTTGGAAAACGTAATAAAGTTAAGTCGCGAGGATCGTAACAGATCGCAATAGATCGTCATAGAATCGTAACGGATCGGTTATGCAATCGTAGTAGGTCTTGTCTTGGATCCTAACACAACGTAGTGTATCCTATTAGAGCGTATACAACCGTACAAAAGCGTCAAATATTGAAAAAATAAACAAAAAAGTACACGATCATAAAGATCTACTGCGATTTCGTAATCGCATCAGGTCGACATGGTCGTGGCTCTAGTGTAAGCGCAGCATAAGGACATTGTTGTAAGGACATGGCGGATAAAGCGCTTTCGCAGGAGCTGAATAGTTCAAATTGTATCAGTAAACACCGGCAGTGGTAACGGCATCATCTGTTTCAAGACGGGTAGAAATAGGCCTACTAGGAAACATACTCCATAGGCCAAAACAACAGAAACAAGAGTTCTAAACGTCAGTCCAAATTGCAATGGAAACATACTCATACTCCAAAGACCAAAACAACAGAAACGAGAGAGACTCCAGCCTAAATACGGTGGAAAAAGTTAGTTACCAAACCAGTTCTCACCTGGATGTAGCGAGTGACAAGGCCGCCATGGTTGACTTGACACGGATCGCAGGACACCCCGGACCAGAACAGATATGTAATGTGGTAACGCACACTGTGTTACCTCACTGGCATGCAATAATGGACTGGCTTGGGCCGACCTTGAACCGTGCTGGCCACACCTTGATCCCGAGCCTGCTGGGAGATCAGCAGAATTAGCCAGACCATCACGAGATACAGAAGTACAACAACTCAAAGCCCACTGAAAGAATAGAGTAAGTGAAGCCCTTTGCTTGATTGTATGTATGTCTCCGAGAGTCTGCGGGCATAAAACCATTGCTACCATAATAATATTGGCGCTGCGATATAAGTGACGAACCTGTGTAAATGATTAATAAAAATTCTAAGTTAGCCGACTAGGAAGATTTGGCACATAAGCGTGTGTTTAGTTTTCTCGGCTTTGGGGTCCTGCCCGGAGCAAGTGCTGGCGCCATTTGTTTATTATTGTAACTGCCGGCGAATGCGGTAGAGATTATGCTGTGGCCTTAAGCGTTATATGTATTACGGCAGAGTTTATTGTGCAGAGTGTGTGTGTGTTATCACGGAGATCGCCTGGGTAAAACGTGATCAATCAGCGGTTTTCCGTCTTTATAAAACCGGCTGTTATTCTTCCGTCGCTGAGTTAACAGGATCCATGGTGGTACGTTACAATACATAAATATACACTTATTTTGAAGCAGTGAAAGTTTAACAGTAAATGTTTAGTTTGATAGTGATAAATATTGAGTTTCTGTTCAATGTCAGCATAATGTCTATAACATGCAATCTGGTTGATAAGTGCCTAGTTTTCGTACTACATGTTAAGAACCCATATCAAGTGTTATTATTAAATCTGTATTATTTTGTTTGTTTTCATAGTTTTACGGAGCAAACGGATAATTGGCTTTTACGATATTTCTACGTTCAACAAGTAAACTACACTTCTGTATATCGAATCTTACAGGCAGTTATATTGCGACTTGATAATGGATGTATGAAACTCTGAACAATTATAAAGCTCTTGTATCGAACCCATGGACTTCTGACTTCTTTTCTACGTTCTTGCGAAACCCAAACATCAGCATACGCTATAGCTGCTGTCACAGTAAAACACCTACGATTCTTCTAATGTCATTATGATTGAAGTAAATTACCCACGATTCTAAGATGATTGAAGCAAACTTCTGGAGATTCTGCAGTGCAGTGTGATTTATGTATACAAAGTTACGAACACAAGCTTGACATTTCGTCAAATAAATGTCAATATATCTCAACAAAATAAATAACACTTAAATCATCTTCCCCATTGACAAGAAGGAAGATCGATATAACATTGTTAATGTATGGTAAATAAATTCGACAACGACACTACTACAGGAGTCTACAGCTACTTGGCACTTCAAAGAATGATGTGAGAATTTGGACCATGGTGACGTCATGTTGTGTGCTTGGTTTTGAACTTTACTTCAGCGAGACGGCTCATCGATAATAGAAGACAACAGGGCCATGTGATTGGTTGTTTGGGCGTTATACAGAATATATTGCCGGACTGCTATTATCCTTTTGACTTTATATGTTGTAGAGTTGACAATCTAAATAATTTTAAATAGGTTTTTCGGTATATAATCCAATCCCTATTTAATTTATCTCAGTGTTACCTGTCGGCGACTGTCGTTACTAGTCGTGCAAGCTGCTATCTAAATTTAGTTTTGGTGAACTATCCTAAATTTGTGTAATATAAAACGAATATTGATTGATATTGTTTACGGTAAATTTTATAATGAGAGAGCCTGATATCGTCGATGTCGGTGCAGATAATGTTGAGGGTAGAGACGTTGACGAGGAGGTACAAGCCTCGACTACTCGTCAGCATAAACCTACCGAAGAGTTTACACAATGGCAATCACAGCAGCGTGCACATAGTTTTAAAACGTCAATATCAGCATGGCGTAAATGTGCTAATAATATCCAGGTTATTATTTGTGATGTAAAAGACGTAGTTGTTTTAAGGCACGAGCGTGATAGTTTAAGTGATATTATGACTCGTGTTACTACAGATTATGAAAAGTTAGTTGAAATACCCAACTACCCTGAATTAAATGATGCTTTCAAAAGGTATGATCAAATTGAACAAAGTAACTTACAGTTAGTTAAAGAAATCACTGAATGTATTAGAAACATTGAACAAGATAATTTAGAGAGTAGATCTAATGTGTCCGTATCTTCCAGCAGACGATCTAAAGTGTCGCAAAGCTCATCAAAATTATCTAACGTGTCTAAACGAGCCGACGCTGCAGCGGAAGCAGCTATGTTAAAATCTAAATTGAAATTTATGGATAGTGAAGCTCAGAAACGCTTAGAGCTAGAGCGAATTACTGCTATGAAAGAGCTAGACATGGCTCAGGCTAGATTAAAGGCCATTACTGAAATTGAGGCTGACGAAACTGTTCATCGAGAAGTTATTGATGTACCAGTTATGTCTAAGTTTAATGTAGTAAATCAGTATTTAGACTCTCATAATAGTCAGATTTGTGATAATGCGACGTTACCAAATGATAAAATTGAGCCACCAGTTGCAGTAGCTCAGTCCGTATCTGGGTTAAATGTCAGTGCTCCTACGTTCCTCCCTGGCGAGTCGAATAGCCCACATTACACAACCCCAACACAAACCTCTGGCCAGGTGATACCACTATACCAGTCTACAGATATGCATAAGCATAATGAACCGGAAATCGAAAGTATCGTCACCACATTAGCCAAACAGGTATCATTGGGTAGACTTCCTCCGCCGGAGCCGGGAATATTCTCTGGCGATCCATTAAAATATCCTGCCTGGAAAAGTGCCTTTAGTACTTTAATTGAGAGTAAAGATATCCCTTTGACAGAAAGGCTTTACTACTTGCAGAAATATTTAGGTGGTTCGGCGAAAGAGTGTGTTGAAGGCTACTTCTTTCTGACTGACGATTCGGCATTCGACGACGCTAAAAAGTTGCTTAACGAGCGGTATGGTAATTCTTTCGCCGTGGCTAGCGCGTTTAGGGATAAACTAGAAGCCTGGCCAAAAATAGCCTCTAGAGATAGTACGGCTTTACGGAAGTTCTCAGATTTTTTGAGACAGTGTCAGTCAGCCATGCGATCTGTCGTGAGTCTGAATGTCTTAAATGACGATCGTGAAAATCAGAAATTGTTGTCTAAATTACCTGAATGGCTTGTTTTGAGATGGATGAGAATGGTGGCTGATTGGAATGATAAGCATGGTGAATTCCCTCCCTTTTCACAATTTGTTTTCTTTATTAATAAAGAGGCAGATATTGCTTGTAATCCTATTTTCCAATTTCAGAAAGGGGTTAAGGAAAATAGCGTTGATCGACAACGTTATCAAACAGAAAAGAGAAAATCACAAGGGGTTAGAACCTTTTCAACTGTGACAAACGAATACGATGGTAAGGGTAATATGAAGCCTAAGACAGAGACACCGTCTTGTTTCTACTGCGATAAAAGGCATCATATTGATGAGTGTAGGAGTTTCCTACAGCGTCCGCTCATCGAAAGGAAAACCTTTGCTAAGGAAAGAGGGTTATGTTTCGGTTGCCTTGAGCATGGCCATCGAGCAAAATTTTGTAAGTCTCGACGATCTTGTATGACATGCGCTAAACGGCACCCTTCGTCTCTTCACGGAGACTACGTTGGTTCAAGTGAAACCAAACGAACTACAGATAACTACAATGGTAAACCATCTGTAACTACATCGACCTCAAATGCTAGTGTCACTCATATGAGTGACACAGGTGACTGTAGTAAATGTTCGATGATGGTACCTGTGTGGCTTTCACACTGTGATAGTCCAAATGAGGAAATATTGGTCTATGCGTTGTTAGACACGCAGTCTGATACGACGTTTATTTTGGATAAGACCAAGGAAGACCTCGGTATTTTGGGCAAAGATGTCAATCTTTTGTTGTCGACTATGTCTGCTAATAACCAATTAGTAAAAAGTAGCAGAATAGAAGGTTTACAAGTTAGAGGTTTTGACAGCTCTCTCAAGGTTAAACTTCCTGTAACCTATTCTCGAGAAATTATGCCTGCCAACAGAGCACACATTCCAACACCGGAAGTGGCTAGAAAATGGTCTCATTTGCGACATATTGCAGACAAAATAATGCCAATAAGCGATGTAGAAGTTGGCCTTCTAATAGGTTATAATTGTTCTCGTGCATTGGTGCCACGTGATGTAATCCCCCCACCCCATAGTGCTGCCCCCTATGGACAGAAAACCGATTTAGGATGGAGCATTGTGGGAATGGTTGAGCTTGATAGTTTATTAGAAGACGACATTGGTGTTAGTCACAGGATTATGACATTAGAAGTTGCTCATGACCTATCCGTACGTAACATACCAGAGGCCCCTACCGTTGTGTCATATTCATTAAGAACGACTGTGAAGGAGTCCATCAACCCGTCGGCTGTTGCCCAAATGATGGAGCTTGATTTTAGTGAACACGATACAGATGACAAAGGCATGTCTTTTAATGATCGTTTGTTCCTCACGAAAATGTCTAATGGGGTTAGACAGCGACAGGACAAACACTACGAAATGCCATTGCCGTTCAAACAGTCGAACCCGCAACTACCGAACAATCGCACACAAGCTGTGCATCGTTTGAAGCGCCTTCATGAAAGGTTCAAACGAGACGCAAGATATAAAAACGACTACATAGAGTTTATGAGTAATGTCATCAATAATGGTTTTGCTGAGCAAGTACCAGCTTCAGAGCTTGACATTGGAAATGGAGGTGTGTGGTATATTCCACACCATGGGATTTATCACCCTAAGAAGCCGGATAAGATCCGTGTTGTCTTTGATTGCAGTGCTACCTTTAAAGGTCAATCATTGAACACATCCTTGCTTCAAGGACCAGATCTTACAAACTCTTTAATTGGTGTGTTATGTCGTTTTCGACAAGAACCCGTCGCATTTATCTGCGACATAGAACAAATGTTCTTTCAGTTTAAAGTGTCTTCTGAACATCGAGACTTCCTGAGGTTTCTTTGGTGGAAGAACAATGATCCCTGTAGTGAAATGGTGGAGATGCGTATGAAAGTGCACCTCTTTGGTGCAGTTTCTTCTCCGGCTTGCGCCAGTTTTGGTTTGAAGGAATCTGCTAACGATGGCGAAGAAAACTATGGTAAAAAGTCCGCTGATTTCATTCGAAATGATTTCTATGTAGATGACGGCCTCAAGTCAGTTGGGTCAGTTGATGAGGCGATAGAGTTAATCACCAATACTAAGAAAATTTGTGAAGCCGGAGGTCTCCGCCTTCACAAGTTCGTGTCAAATTCCAGAGATGTTTTGGCTGCGATTCCTCCTGATGATCAGGCTAAGAATATTCAAAACCTTGATTTGACCTTTGACGACGTGCCTTTAGAGCGGGCACTTGGTATATCCTGGTGTATTGAATCGGATACTTTCCAATTCCGGATAAATCTCCAGGAAAAGCCGCTCACTAGGAGAGGTATATTATCCATAGTTTCCTCTATTTATGACCCTTTAGGTTTTGCCGCTCCTCTCATATTGGTGGGAAAACAGATATTACAGGAACTTTGTAGAGACCAACTTGATTGGGATAGTCCCATCCCAGTCGTGTTGAGGCCAAAATGGGATCAATGGAGACAAGGTCTTCTTCAGCTGGAGAACTTAAGGGTTCCGAGGTGCATGAAACCGTCCCACTTTGGTGAGGTTATTACTGTAGAACTTCATCATTTCTCGGATGCCAGCTGTACTGGATATGGTCAGTGCACTTACTTGCGGCTGGTGGACGATAAAGATCAGGTGTATTGCTCCTTTGTAATTGGTAAGGCCAGAGTGTCTCCAATGAAGCCTGTTACTATTCCCCGACTCGAGTTAACGGCGGCTCTTGTTTCTGCGAAGATGAGCGCGTTTTTGAAAAGAGAAGTTCAGTTTGAGAAAGTTGTGGAATACTTTTGGACAGACAGTAAAGTTGTCCTTGGATATTTGTCCAATGATGAGCGGCGATTCCACGTCTTCGTCGCAAATCGTGTACACCAAATTAGGGAGTTGACTTCATCATCTCAGTGGAGATATATCCCCACAGATTTGAATCCAGCCGACGAAGCTTCCAGAGGTATTGGTGGGCACGAGTTTGTTGAAACCTCAAAGTGGATTAGAGGGCCAGATTTTCTGTGGGACCACGGAATTCCTGATTTTGATTGCCCTCAAATACAACTAGATCAGTGCGACCCCGAAGTTAGAAAGGGTACCATATTAGCTTCACAGGCTAGTGTGAAGGATCAGACATCAGTGCTTCAGAGGTTTGAGTACTTTTCAAGCTGGTCTCGCCTTAAGAAAGCCATTGCAGTTTGTCTCAATTTGAAAGAACGCCTGAAATCGAGACTGGCAAAGAGACTGTGTACTGAGAAGGTACCTTGTCTTCTTTCATCCTATGATGCTGTGACAATTGAAGATTTACTGGCGGCTGAGAAAGAAATTCTTAAGTTAGTACAGAAATCTTGTTTTGATAATGAAATCAAAATACTTGAGAATTTTAAGATCACTGATGAAACAAATCGTCAAGATAAGAAGGAAACAAAATCTTGTCTGAAGCTAACAAGCTCAATCCATCGCTTAGATCCTTTCTTGGACGATGAAGGGATTCTCCGAGTTGGTGGGAGGTTAAAACGAGCTGAATTTTCCGATTGTGTCAGGCATCCTGTGATCTTACCAAGACATCACCACATCACATCTTTGATCCTAAAGCATGGCCACGAACAAGTTGGTCACCAAGGTCGAGGCATGACTACAAATGAAATACGAGCCAATGGATTTTGGATAATTGGTTGTACTTCAGCCGTCTCTCAGCATATTACGAAATGTGTTGATTGTCGACGCATGCGTCATGTGGTTCAGGAACAAAAAATGGCTGATCTGCCAGAAGAGAGGTCAAAAGAAGCCCCTCCATTTACATATTGTGGAGTTGACTTTTTTGGTCCTTGGTTTATAAGAAATGGAAGAAAGGAAGAGAAGAGATATGGAGCCCTCTTCACTTGTATGTCTTCCCGAGCGATCCACATAGAGACTGCAGACTCACTTAGCACAGACTCTTTTATCAACTCGTTGCGCCGCTTTGTTTGTCTACGTGGGCCGATCCGCCAATTGAAATCGGATCGCGGCACTAACTTTGTAGGTGCGGAACGAGAGTTGAAACAAGCAGTACAGGAAATGGACCTGGGCTGTATTAAACGTTTCCTTTTAGAAAGAAACTGTGACTTCATAGAGTTCAAGATGAATGTTCCCAGCGCTAGCCATATGGGTGGCGTTTGGGAACGCCAAATTAGAACAGTCAGAAATGTTCTATCCGGGCTGTTGCGAAAGGAGGGTTCTCAACTAGATGACGACTCCTTGCGTACCTTGATGTATGAGGCCACTGCTATAGTTAATAGCAGACCCCTTACTACTGAAAATTTGAATGACCCTAAGTCAGCAGAACCCTTGACGCCAAATCATCTTTTAACAATGAAATCAAAGGTGATTCTGCCTCCACCTGGTGAATTCCAGCGAGTAGACCTGTACTCTCGCAAGCGCTGGCGTCGTGTACAACATCTGGCCAACGAGTTCTGGGTCCGCTGGAAACGGGAATATTTACAGAACCTGCAAATCCGTCCGAAGTGGACGCGTCCACGTCGAAATATCCAAGTAGGAGACTTGGTTCTGATCAAAGATGATCTTCCACGATGTCAGTGGAGACTGGCTCGTGTGAAAGACACGTCAGAGGACAAAGATCATTTTGTTCGAAAAGCTACCCTCGCGGTTGGCACGCGAGAACTTGACAGTAAAGGTCGGCGTTTAAGCTCTGTTACAATTTTGGAACGACCGATACAAAAGTTAGTTCTGCTGTTAGAACGCGACACATAATTCAATATGTATTATTTCAGGTGCATGCATTGTACGCAATAGATACTACGTTAGGTTAGGAAAATTAGAATGTTAAAATTTTGAGAAGGTATGTAACTGCCGGCGAATGCGGCAGAGATTATGCTGTGGCCTTAAGCGTTATATGTATTACGGCAGAGTTTATTGTGCAGAGTGTGTGATCACGGAGATCGCCTGGGTAAAACGTGATCAATCAGCGGTTTCCGTCGTTATAAAACCGGCTGTAATTCTTCCGTCGCTGAGTTATAAGGATCCATGGTGTTTTACGGTGCAAACGGATAATTGGTTTACGATAATTCTACGTTCAACAAGTAAACTACCACTACTGTATATGGAATCTTACAGGCAGTTATATTCCGACTTGATAATGGATGTATGAAACTCTGAACAATTATAAAGCTCATGTATCCAACCCATGGACTTCTTACTTCTTTCTCTACGTTCTAGAGAAACACAAACAGCAGCAAACGCTATAGCTGCTGTCACACTGTCAGTTTATTTTAAAGGCTTTAAAAAATAACAATATCATAACCGTTATTTTTTTTTTTTCAATTTGCAAAAAAACAGTTGATAGTTTTTTAAAAAATTACCCATCATCACATCTAAAGCCTTTTACTGTTTTATTTATAATACGAGAAAAAATATGTCAGGCGCCAGAAGGAGTTGAACCCTCGACTTCCTGTTTACTAGACAGGCGCTGTAGCCAACGGAGCTATGGAAAGTGTGAAAGGTGGTTGTTTTTTACCAGTACAGTTTCGCCAGTATCGATTAGTACGTTGTTTTTCCTTCTTTTTTTTTTAAATTTCAAATTGTTTGAACATATCGAATTTTTAAAATTTGCCACCAAAATATTTATGCTTTTTTTTTATAGAATTTAAAGGATATTACACAGTGAAGTGTGAATACCATAAATATTGCTCGAGTGAGTGGTGAAAGTGATAACACACGAGAC
>JAVFBY010215879.1:0-10896 GCA_034781015.1 Tonicella lineata | reverse complement strand
ACATTTGTCGCAGTGTCTGCATTAAAAAAAACTCCAACCACCCCTGATTAGTGAAATGGGGACAGCCACTGCACTTGACAACATTCAAATCGGACGGCTGCATTTTTTTTCTAGAGGGGAGAAGAGGAAAAAGCAACGGTGAAATCGCTAAATTTTGTACACTTTTAATGTTCCAAATTGGTTTTAAAATCTTGGTAATTGTATACATTCAGACACTCTGTGCGACTTGTTTAGCTTCCGAATAATAAAAGAGGCGAAGGTAGTACATAACCAGATTCTGCTTCATTCCAGTTAGTTTGACAGAGCTCTGTCAGTTGTCAAACCAATAGCAATACTATTCTGTCTGAACCCTTCTTTCGAAGCCAGTCCTTTTATGTTTTTTGCTGAAATGGGAGAAATTTTACTTTGTATTTAATTTTGTACTTGATCTATTTTTTACAGCAAAAAATTAAAAATATACAAATTTAATATGCGATAAATACTCCTGAAAGGGAGCGAACTCTGCAAATCAAACTTTTCCTTGCAATCGCGGTAAACATCTTTTCTCCCATTGTCATCTATAATTTCATTTGTTCATACAAATATTAAAATAAATTTAAAAAAATCTTTTCAATATGTCCAACTTCTTGAATGGTATACTTTGTCCGTTTTATTATGTCAATTATAATATAAACTTTTAGCACTGTAGCCTATCATGTCTGTGAACCGACAACACACTGTCATTCCAGCTGAGTCGCTGAATGGCCAACGTGGAAATGTATGTCCAGCGCAAATTTCTTTTTTGGGGGGCAGAACAAAACAGTGATTTTTTTAGAAGAGAAAGTACAGCTTTTTTTTTTTACCTGTATTGTGCAATCAAGTGTCTTTGACGATTTCCCTCAAATTGTGGAATATCCCGTTAACGACAGTTGATTCCACCGTAAAGATAACAACGCTGTAGCCTACTTTATTTCGTAAATAAATGGTATCGAATTATATCTCGCTGAGCTATAGTGATCAACTATTCAGCCATCAACAGCTTAACCAAAGATTTATATTTTCAATATAAGTGCTTGACTTGACTTTGTAACAACAACGACTACATGTAGGCTACTAGGCTAATGTAAGGAGTCTAGCCTACACCAGATCAGTAAGAAATTGCCTTCGTTTGTTAATATCTGACCGAATAACAGAAATTTAGTAGAAACGATGCTACAGAAGTAAATACATCGCCCTAAACCTTTTGTACAAATTTTATGCAGTTCATTAAAACTTCAAAGAGTTTTTGTTTTACCGCAGAACGATTGCACTTATGGAATCAAGTTATTAAATAGTTGTTAGAACATGGCCTTTTATGGAAATATGGTTTTAAACCATCTAGTAAATATACCAAGGCGTATACAGAATATAAAGGAGTGAGACATGAACACCAACTTTGGTAGATGCAGAGTACAGTATCATTAGTAGCCTACCCTGTATCCCTATATAAGGATACAGAGCATTGCTGATTAAAAATGTGTAATTTCTATTTTTTCGTTTATCAGCATTTACTTGTCCTATTTAGTAATTTACAATTTTGTTTGGTACAACTAAACTTTCTGAGATATTTATATGTG
The DNA here is from genome assembly GCA_034781015.1 of Tonicella lineata. Taxonomy (NCBI): domain Eukaryota; kingdom Metazoa; phylum Mollusca; class Polyplacophora; order Chitonida; family Mopaliidae; genus Tonicella; species Tonicella lineata. The sequence goes on along the minus strand of JAVFBY010215879.1, from coordinate 9,301 downwards.
AAGACTAGCTCAGTGAAGACTTTTGAAAAGTGAAATTCTTTGTCAACGATAATAGCAAGATGGCGGCCAAATTCCAAAAACTCCCGGACTAATTTAGATTTAAACCAAACAAATATGTGCCAAAGGTCGAGTTTTTAAAACATAAAACTGTTGCCAAATATTTGGTCGAGTTTCAAACTACATACAAAATCGCAAAGACTGGACAAACAGTCAGAGAAAAGTCGTGAGTTCAAAGTTATTGCTCCGCATGGACCAGGTTCATGCGGAGTTACATGGGTTTTGTATGTGAAGCTCACTATAATTACAACTTTGGTAGAGGTTCTGTCAGCTGTGAACAAACCAAATTTTTCAAAATAAGGACTGACACCGACTGGCTTATGGGCGAGTACCATAGTCACATTTTAACAAGGCTTGTTTCTGTCTTGCGTTTTCAACTTTAAAAATTTGAAAAATACATTTCTAAAGAACGAATAAACTTATCGTAAAGAATGAATAACACTACCATGAACCGAAATAATTTTGTATGCTACTTTTTTGTCTGAATGTGATTTATTTTGAATTATGCTTCGAAAGTTTTACAAATTGACCTCTTTTCAGGGTATTTTTTAGTTATTACTATTTTATTAAGCTTTGATGTATGGTGCACTCATTGTTCACGCCTGTGTTTATCATTGGGTACGGTATTACTTTCATTTCCATTGGCTTCACTGATAATTGTTTGTAGGATTTCCAAGACAATCCCTGTGATACTTACAGGAAATGTGGACAACGCTTTTTGTTCAAAATCTGGAATCCTTCAAGAAGTAATGACATGACATGTTGCTCCATCAAGAAGTAATGCCATGACATGTTGCTCATTCTAACAGCGGCGTTGTCGTGACAAATCACACAAATTAAACATGAGATCAGATGTATTCTACCTTGTGCATGCTTTTAACTGTTTAACAAAGTTGTTGAATATGTATGTTTATATGTATGATTGATATACATTTTGTATTTTTTCCAGCACAAACAGTTATATTTTCAAAACTGTAGTACCCATTAGCTTCAGTGTTGTTATCTTTAGCCCAGTCAATTCAGTGATTATTTTGTAAATAAAAACAAAAGTTTTCCCATGTATGTTAAAGAATGAAGGGTATGTGTTCTACAGTTCTTCTATCAGCTTGAAATTCCTTGAAATGTAAAACAAAACCCTACGAAAATACTCGATTTTGTGGGTAAGTCTAGGGCTTAGCAATTTGTTCTTTTAGCCACCCCCATATACTTTATACATATAGTACCGTAATTTAAAAAAAAATATTCATGTTATCAATCTTTCTCTCCTATATAATACTAATAATACACATATTTGTGAAATTTTTAATGATAATACATCTTTGGTTTTATTTTATGCTTTCTTTTAAATTGTTACTTTAACTGTTTGCTTTTCAGGTTGTGATTTTGAAAGTGATGACAAGTGCTACTTTCTCTACACTAAACACAAGAAGAGTTTCCAGTTAGCTGAGAAGTACTGCAAGGCACAAGGAGGTCATCTAGCCTCCATCAACTCTGCAGAAACTCATAGCCTGGTATCTGACTATCTGTATGTACCATTTATCTATTGTTATCTTTTAGAGTACAAGTTAAATCTAATTGTTTAAGAACTGGGTACCCAGGGCAATTTAATCTTTTTAGAACTGGGTACCCAGGGCAGGAGAGTTTCTATTTATGGGCACCCAAAATATTATAGGCCCATAATATATATTTATAAATACAGATAAAGAAAATGTGATATGCCTTCACCGGGGATGAATTAATTGCGCCCGGTACAATAATATACTAATCTTATTAAAATTAATGTAAAATAATATTTCATAATATCTGTGTCAATGTAAAACAAAATTATTTAGGTGCCATGAAAAGTTGTTAGAATGTTTGTTTTTCTAGGGAAAAACATATTTTTTTCACAAAGTAGTACATTTTTCTCAACCTGTATACTATGATGATTTCTCCGCCACTATATGTAAACGTATGTTTTGTAACTGTATATATGAACAATTGCTTATGGGGCAATTAGCTCACTGCTATATGACTTTGTAGTCTATATTGATGTATCTGGACTGATTTTGAAACAGATTTTTATCGAACCCCCAAAAAGATTAAAAACAATTTGGCAAAACTGTGACCATATAATTATTTTGAGCACACTCTGTTTTTCAAGACTGACTCAAGAAACTCCCATGTCGATACAATTTGTTTTCGGTCTTACTTCCATCATGACTAATATTCAAAATAGCTAGTTTTCCATTATGTTTGTTTGTTGATTGGTGCTTAACGTCGTACTCTCAGGGGTGTTTTCACCTATTTGACGGCTGTTTTTCATTATTACAATTTTTTTTCAAAAGCTTTATACTATCTTATCTAATGAAGTGTGCTTTAATTGACATTCCATTTATTATTTGTTGACAAACTATGCATATTCACACAGATTTCTAGTGTAAACTTAAGTGTAGAAAGGGGTTCTCCGCCTTGAGAATACTGCATGCAACTTGACATGCCGCCTATTTGCCCCAAAGTTCTAGTCCGGGTTGAAAAGCTAATGGTTTTAAAATGGATACTCACTATACAAATTGTATCTACTATCTGTCGGATTCTATTAATAGGTAATCTTGTTGTTTTATTTTCTTTGCAGGAAAAAACGGAAGGTACACGAAGCTGTGTGGTTTGGGTTGTACCAGAAGTCAAAAGATTGGAAATTCTCAGATCGAGCCAAATTGAATTCCAGGGTTTGTCTCCCATTTTTATGGTTTTAGTTTAAACAGTATTTTTATTTCACAAAAGAAATTGGGATTGATGAACAGGCAAAGCCTATAACATCTTTTCCATAACATAATACATTAACAGTTGCTCATATATCAAAAGTATAGAAACATTGATTAACCTGAATTATGATTCTAAAATGCAATAAGACAATCGTGGCATACATTGTTTAACAACTTATAGATAAACATAACAAAACTATAGCAGACTGTTTTATGAATTGATTGTAACGGGATAATTTTTGCCAACCCATTCATCATTAAAGTTTTTATTATAGAGTATTTTGTCTTTATTTTCCATAAATACAAATTTATGTATTTTAAAAAACAACACAGCGTCGACAAATGCAAATGATAGGTTATCTAAAAAAAATGGACCGATTTTTAGGAAATGCCGGAAAACCTTTCAGCACATAGCCTATGTTAAAACACAAACTATCTACATAACAATAGTATTCAACTAATTGGATTACTGTTGTTGTCTTGCAGGATTTTAATAAATGGGAGAAAGGCGAGCCCAATGACATGCACGTTCAAGGTAAGAGAGGAGCGGACTGTGCTGTCATCTGGCCCGATTCCAACTGCCAATGGAGGGACCGGAGTTGTAATGCCGACTACATCTTTCTCTGCCAAAAAGCACTGGCTAACTTTGGAAGAGATGAAGCACAATCAGACGAAAGCAGCGAAGAAAGATTTGGTAAGCAAACTCGATCAAAGATACTCAAATAAATAACAAAAACTTATTTTCCTTTTATAGTTGCAGTTTAGATATCTTGTCAATGATGTTTACAGTCATGTACGAGTCTAAATTTTAAAAAAAAAATCTATTTAAAACATTGGTTGTTTTTATAAGTACAGGTCAATTGTTTTCTAAATTGAAACTGGAATTAACCATCTTTGTCTTTCTTGTGAACCTTATAATAGTTTGTTTATGTTATACAATCAATTTGTTCGCAGTATTTTAAATAATTTGCTGATCTACACCTGAATATTTGAATAATAATAATAATAATAAGAATGGTAATACAAATTATAGTTTGTGAAGCTAAAATTTTACAACTGTTTAGAATGCGTAGACTTACTGTGTCTGAATGTTCTAGATAAACCGCCAAAGGATGCCACCTGCCCTAAAGGAAGCGACACTAATTCTAAAAATGGACGTTGTTATAAAAGTTATAAGAAGAATCTCTCCTGGAATGATGCTTTCAAATTCTGTAGTAAATTGGGTGGGAATTTGCCGGTGTTGGACAGCCAAGAAACTATTGATTTCTTGAAGAAAAAGTAAGTGGATAGAATAGTTTTTTTTTTAGCTTGTTGTTTCAAGGGCATATTCCAAAAGTCATCTAGAAGCCGAGGAGACTATCAACAGGATAAACCTTCGTATTGATTGTCATTTCTTAACAAATTGGTAACATTGTTTCAATCGCATTCCAGAGATTATTTTCAATTTATTTAAAAGTTGACATACATCTAGACAATTCAACTTGTCTAGTTTGGCATGCAACCGAGCCCCGTAGACAAGCATAACGGTCTATCAAATCAACGGTAGTAAACTCACCCATTGGCGGGCAGCTATGATGCGCCATCGCTAGCCTTTTTTCAATGGGTTCATTCACTCCCTTTGGAAGCTATAAACCACCAACCCGACAACTTTATGGGTTCAAATTCCTAACCGATTTTTAAATCGACTTATATTCCCAGACACCTTGTTAAATGAAGACAAAAACGCGCCAAAACTTGCCTATTGTGGTGCGTTCACATCATTCAACACAACAGCTGGAAAGGAGTTTCGACGAAGAAAGTCGTTTTAAAAACTGCGTTATGGATTTGGACCCGTAAATTAGTCGGATTTGTGGTATAGAGCTTACAATGAAGTGAATAAACCCGTCAAATAAATGTTGGGATAGCCCATCACAGCCGCCCGAGAATGGGCGAGTTTACTGCCGTTGATCAGATAGGCCGTTATGCTTGTCTACGCGGATCGCCTGTCTATATCCTGAATTAATTATTGGTAAGGCTCAATGTCGACTATAGACAAGTACCGTATATGCTTCCTGACCAGTTTTCTACCCATTTTCTCAAGGCAGCCCGAAAGCTGACAAAAGCAGGCCAAATTTTAGCCAAAGCAGTTCAGGTTACAAATGAATGTCCTGCTAAATCTAAAAAATGAAGAAAAAAAAAGGAAAAAATATCAGATCTGTGTCTAAGACTACGTGTAAAATGTGTATTTATTTGTTTAAAATGTTAAACGACTTGTGATCATATAAATGTCATGTGCTACTATTTGTTAACAGAGTGAACAGTGATATCTGGATTGCCTACAAGGATGAGATTAAAGAAGGAGAATTTTTACTTTATTACGGAACTACAAGTCAGAATGTCAAATTCAACTACTGGAAAAAAGGACAGGTACTATAATACATTTTCCTTCTTAGCATTGCCTCAAATTGTTTTTGAGAAGTAAAATGTAACAATGTAAGCAGATATTAATGTCGTACTATCTCAGGAATCATTTTCCGAGTTTTTATGACCTATGCAATTGTCACAGATAATTTTTATAAAAACAAAATTTGAATAATTTTGCCAGTGCGAATGTATTCAAAAGCATGTATTAGGTGCTCTAATGTCGACAATCAAAAGACTAATGATAGGTTCGTGTTGGATGACCACCGTGACAAATAACCTAAAAGTTATGAACACCTCTTATCATTTTGCTAAATGGATCATTGTTGGTTCTGAATGACTGATTATATTTCTCAATTCTCTTAATCCTGCCTTTGGTGGAGGTGTTTGTGAAGAGAGACCTCCCTTATGGCCTGGGCCTCTCAGAGCTTCCTGCCTTTGGTGGAGGTGTTTGTGAAGAGAGACCTCCCTTATGGCCTGGGCCTCTCAGAGCTTCCTGCATCTGGTGCAGGTGTTAGTGAAGAGAGACCTCCCTTATGGCCTGGGCCTCTCAGAGCTTCCTGCATCTGGTGCAGGTGTTTGTGAAGAGAGACCTCCCTTATGGCCTGGGCCTCTCAGAGCTTCCTGCATCTGGTGCAGGTGTTTGTGAGAGAGAGACCTCCCTTATGGCCTGGGCCTCTCAGAGCTTCCTGCATCTGGTGGAGGTGTTGGTGAAGAGAGACCTCCCTTATGGCCTGGGCCTCTCCTGATGCCCAAGTGCTCTCGGAGTTAAAGGACATCAGGAAGTAGTTTTTTATCTGCTGTCCTTTTTCTATTTTTTTTTTCTTTTTCTGTCTCGTCTTTCATGTTGCCAGTGACGTGAACGGTGGTTTCCTCCACCCATGGGGCTGGTACACCGTCACATAGGTGAAATACCCCTGAGTACGACGTTAAACTCCAATCAATCAATCAATCAGAGCTAAGAAGCAGCCGGAAGATTATTTGTCCTCTGCTGTCGTTGATGTTTCCAGTGCTGATGCCTTGGGCGATTCACACCGCCCTTTAGGCTGATACGCCGTTATATAAGTTAAACAACGTTGACTATGACCAGAAGTCTATTAACTAGAAGTATACATGCCCCATATAGATAGACTCACTGGCATTGGGGACCAAAGTATTCTGTTATGATGCATGATATGATGTGGCACACAAGACAATCGATTGACAACGATAGCTGATATTCCAAAAGCAGTCCGCAGAGTGTAGGCTTGCACGACCAGAGTAGACGAGGATTTGAAGCCGTAACTCGTTCCTCATTGTAAAAGAGACAACGGGCTGAAATCTAACGTCAATATTATTTGCCAGCCCCAATACCGTGGACTTGAGCTATATCGGAGTTGCATACTTATAGTTAATAGGATTCTGGTATAACATAACACCTTCAATTAAACAAACAAATTTACTTCTGGTTAATTCTGTCTTTCTAGCCCAACGGCAAACACGAACAGAACTGTGCGATGGCTACTGGGAAGGACAGTCTCAAAGCCCAGGACAAGAGATGCTCGGATCGTAAAGGCGTAGTCTGTGAATTCCGCAAAGTGGCTGATATAGCTGTTGGTAAGTTAATCCAAGCCTGTAAGCCACCAGGGAGCCCATGTCTGTCTGTCCGTCCTTCAGTCCGTAAAGTGGCTGATATAGCTGTTGGTAAGTTAATCCAAGCCTGTAAGCCACCAGGGAGCTGATGTCTGTCTGTCCGTCCTTCAGTCCGTAAAGTTGCTGATATAGCTGTTGGTAAGTTAATCCAAGTCTGTAAGCCACCAGGGAGCTGATGCGTTCTGTCACCTGTCTGTGTCTTCTTATACTGCTTTAGTGGTAGGAGGGGCAGGGGGGGGGGGACAAATGCTAGCCCTCTATTCGTTCTTCTGTCTTTCCGTCTCGCTATGTTGTGAACACTATAACATTAAAACAAATCACTCACGTTAAGTGTAATGTCCATGGTCAAGTCAGTGGATGGGATTGCAATCCTCCGAATTTATGGCAGCAATGTGGCCGCCATTACAGGGTTGTGTCATATTCTCATTAATATGTTGTAAAAAAGATATCTGTAAAACAAATTCACCATTTGACTTCAATGTTTGAGTGTGACTTAGTCATCTCACCATTGCCAGTGGGATAGTGCATTCCTCTTAATTCATGGCCGCTGTTACAATGTCTATGTGATATTCTCATTGATGTTTTTTTAAACGCAACACCTTTAAAACAAAATCATCGATTAACTTCAAACTTGGTCTGTACACCCCTCATGTTAAAATAGGTTTTGTCTGATAGTTGACTGCAATGCCTTCACCTTTGTTGTTAAAAAGTAAGAAAGGGTTCTCAAACATAAGTGGAGGTAGGTTGATTTACAAGATAGTGTGCATTTCTTTTCGAAGTGAGCTTTTAGCGAGGGACCTCCTATACATGTTTTTACTTATCTTGTTTCTATCCTGGAAAATCGCTAAAACTATTTCTTATTTTGTAAGTGGGTTACGTTATAGGTAGTTAGCTAGTTGTCCCACGTTTTAAAACTGATCTTTTAAAACAACTATTCAGATAAGAGGGTCTCTGCATTTTAATAAATTGCCCAAACTGACATAAATATTTTACCGAGTATAATATCTTTTAAACGTACATGTAGATGGTTTTTCTATCACAAGTTTTAAATTCTTAAATTTTACACTGTAATTCAACTGTTTATAGGTACCGTATATATGTTTTTATAAATGCAGAGAAAGAAAATGTGAAATGCCTCCACCGGGGATCGAACCCGATACCTTTGGCTTATATATATGTATTTTATGTTTTATTATCGACTGCTTAAGCCCTCGACTTCCATGACAATAGCTTTGTCCTATGGAATAATCAAGATTAAATAAAGATTATTGGAATTTGAATTCGATTAACTGTCCGCACCATCCAGATTTGCAATGTTAGTTTTTATTTGACCGTTTCTAAAACCGTCTGCTCTATTTTAGACATTTCGAGAGTGTGTGACATTGAAGGCGGGTTTAGACTGAGATCTGATAGAGGAGTAGCCGTGGATGATTGCGACAATGAAGACAAGTGTGGAAAGATCTGTGATAGCAGAAAAACATGCCTCGCCTTTAACTTCTACAAGAAGAAGAAGAGGTACGCCATTTATCATTATCACCAAATCACCGTCAGAATATGTCTTCCATTTACGATAATTCAAACGTTTAACATTTTGAGTCTCAGAGAGATAGTTATGCTGATGGTATTGAAGGTCAACCCTATACTGTAACTTTGTTTTTTTACAAGCAAACATACCTTTCCAGGCTGTTAAATAAAAAATGGCCCGTGATATATGACCTTTTGAAGTTACTCTGCCTCAAGCAAATGTCTGCCCTTGAAATCATGGTTATTTCAGATAACCAATCACGGCTGCTTATATCGCTATCCTAGCCAATCTAATCCAATCACGGCTGCTTATATCGCTACCCTAGCCAATCTCATCCAATCACGGTTGCTTATATCGCTACCCTAGACAATCTTATCCAACTATCCAATGTCCACCATGCTCTCAACTATACCAATTCATCCTTAACTTTAATGTGCTCGGCTCCGTGGCTAGCGCATCTGACTGCTGGTCTTCCTTCGATTTACCAAACGGGTTCAAGCCAACCAGCGGACCAACTTTAGTTTATGAGGGAGCCACAGGAGGTGGCTTCACCTATCTCGGGGTGTCTTCTCTGAGGTGTCCTCTTGGGCTTTTTGCACCATATTAAGTATTCTAACACCTGTGAATTCCGTACTACATAAAGAATAGAAAGCGGTTTTACCTACAATCGTCAACAAATGCAACGAATAATTTACGTCATGATATGTTCCAAGAAGAAGCATTGACGTCACGACTTTCTATGGAGATGTTCAAATCGACAATCAGTGCAGGGATGACATGTCGCCTGTCTCTTCCATTTAATATCAATATATCATTTATCAAATGATATATAGTCGGACAGCCTGTTATGTTTATTAGGCAAATGCATGCAATTACCAAGATTTTAAAACCAATTTAGGATATATAACGTGTAGAGAATTCAGGAACTTCACTGTTGCTTTTT
>JAVFBY010215768.1:0-10898 GCA_034781015.1 Tonicella lineata | reverse complement strand
AAGGGGAAAAAACGAAATAATTAGGGTTGTACTATAGTCTATACACGCTGTTTGTCCTCAAACATGGCGGCACTTCCAGTGCTTTGGTCGGCAAGTGCCCGTATGTGAAAACCATGTATTGCCTGAATGATTAAATTTCAAGCCAATTTCAACTAGGACAATATTAAAAACTCTTCTTAACTTGTTTAATTCTAAATGTAGGAGAGTGGTGGATCACTTGCCTATAACTTGCCTATATTTCATTCATCAAGAGCCCTGTCTATCAAAATGTGTTCTTTCACACACCAAAACAAAAATGGTTATCCAAACATAACCTTCATACTCCAAATGTTGTTCATGTATTCTAGAAAAAAATGTCCATAGCTTACTATGTTTTTTTATCTCCTCAGTTTGGTAGAACCACATTATGCTGCCCAAGCAGGAATGATCATGGCCTTCTGTCTCATCACTGGTATATTTGGGGGAATCATGACCTCACTTGGAGTGGTCAAGCTAGTTCAGTTAGCAGAGATACAATCAACTGGTACATGCTGATATGTGTAGATCTATTATCAAACTGGTTCAGTTAGCAGAGAGATACAAACAACTAGTACATGCTTATTTGTGTAGATCCATTATCAAACTGGTTCAGTTAGCAGAGATACGAACAACTGGTACACGTTGATTTGTGTAGGTCAATTATCAAACTGGTTCAGTTAGCAGAGATACAAACAACTGAAAAATGTACGTGCTGTTATGTGCAGATCTATTTATTATATGAAACTTGTTCAGTTAGCAGAGAAACCAACAACTGGTAGATGCTGATCTGTGTATATCTGTTATTAAACTGGTTCAGTTAGCAGAGATACAAACAACTGGTGCTTGCTTATACATGTATGTGTAGATCTATGATTGAACTGGTTCAGTCAGCAGAGATACAAACAACTGAAACATGTACATACTGATATGTGTAGATCTATTATCAAACTGGTTCATTTAGCAGAGATACAAACAACTGGAGCTTGCTGATATGTGTAGAGCTATTATCGAACTGGTTCAGTTAGCAGTGATACAATTTCATACAAACAACTTGGACATGCTGATATGTGTAGATCTATTATCAAACTGGTTCAGTTAGCAGAGATACAGACTAGTGCTTGCTGATCTCTAGATCTATTACCAAACTGGTTCAGTTAGCAGAGAGATACAAACAACTGGTACATGCTGATATGTTTAGATCTTTTATCAAACTGGTTCAGTTATCAGAGATACAAATAACTGGTGCTTGCTGGTGTCTGTAGATCTATTATCAAACTGGTTTAGTTAGCAGAGAGCTCCAAAGAACTCGTACACATTGATCTGTGTAGATGTATTACCAAACTGGTTCAGTTAGCAGAGATGCAACAGAGGTGTAAATCTTCAGGTTTTTGCCTGATTTCAGCTTTTTTGACCACCCTGTCAAAGCCCTTTTCAGGTTTTTTTGTTCACTCCTGCTGATAAAAAAAGGCTTTTAGGTTTTCTGTCCAACATCTGTTTACACCTCTGATGCAAACAACTGTTGTTTGCTGATCTCTGTAGATCTATTATCAAGAAAAAAAAATACACATACATATAGGACTCTTGACAGTCTTGAAGAGTTACATCATCTATAGTCCTTGAAGCTGTATACCAGATGCACATTTTACTGTAAAAGATAAAGTGCCCAAGTCCACAACTGAGAGACCAATGGTGGTATTAGCCGAAAAGATATCATTACTACACGTGTTAGGAGACACTGGATCTAAAGTTCTTGAACTTTATTTCAATTACTTTAAGCAATTTGCGTGAGATTTGCACAAAAACATTTTATGGTCATGAGTCATGCCACGTGACAAAACATTGGGTTGCAAAGGTGCTCTATCCCAATAAAACGAGATGAAAAGAACATATAACAGACAACAGTGCATTCAAGCAACCTTAAATAATGGATTGAAAACATTCTATGTATGCATGATGTATTATTTACATGTCCAGAGTTTGGCCAGTGGATATACATATTATATTTAATGTTTATTCAGATATGCATAGTTGCATGTAACATATAGTCATGTACCCCACTGGCAGCAAATTAAATCCTACATACAGTATAGACAAGAATCTGCAGACCACGTACATGCATATGTACAAAAACGTATGGGAATATAGGGTTTTGTTCTGTCCATTGCTTATTAAGGAACATTGTATGCTTATCTGGTTTGTTCATACGTTTCAAACCCAAGTGTGGCTAATATCTAGAACAGCAGGGTGGTACAATCTCTATCAGAGTTGTCTGTCCTTGATTCCCTCTTTTAGACTCTTCTACTGTAAAGTATGAATTTCTTGCATGCCTACAGGCGATTTTAATATTTGATAAAATTTTACCAAATTACAGAAAAACAGCAGGAAAGGTTTCCGCTGAAGTACATGTAAAAAGTTCGCCTTTATAAAAATTGAACTGTTTTGTTACGAATTCTATGCCGTTTTAGAAAATCTTAACTCAGGAAAATTGCTCATAAAAAAATGAGTGATTAAATAGTTTCTAATTTTGAAACTTTCTATTTTGAAACTACGGTTTACAAGAATCTTGAATCTATAGGAGGGACACAAGAACAGACAAATCTGTAAGAGATTGGGTTCTACATGTTCATGTACTAGCACCCCTGTGTTAGTGTTATAGACCGATAAGCCGTCCTTACTGGGGAGTCTGGGGTGAGGATTGGGTGTACTCTATTGAGAGCCCCTGCAATCCAGTCAGTAGGGGACTCGAGTTTAAATCCCAGTCGAGGCATGAACATTTGTATTTATATTTCTCTGGATTTAAGGTACACAAATATAAAGGAAAACAATAGCCAAATCATTTTATGCAACGATGTTTTTCATAAAACTGTGATTATGGGGTTAAATTATTAAGACCCTTTCATGTTGTCTTCCACTCCAGTTTAAAGAGAAATATTTCTCCAGCTCAATGACCACTAGGTGCTTCAATAAAAAAACAAATCTAAGCTAATCTCCTAAATTGACAATCAAACTAAACTTTTCTCAAAGTTTTTTTGAGTGACTTATAATGGCATATGTTTTTGATTTTTGTTTAATGATTCCTTATTTTGGTACTGTATCCAGCTGCCCGCTGGGTGAGTACTACAATGTTAACAACGCAGATGAACAGTCGGACTACCGATACTGCATACCTTTGTAAACTCAGCCTTGTTTATTTATAATTTTGTAGTTTTTAAAGAAAGCAACATGATTTTTGTTGTTGTAATGACTGATATACTGACATGTTAATATTGATATAATACATATATTTTTTTGTTGTTGTTGTTCTTTTCAAAGCCACCCTATTATGACAGAGATCATATCTAAGACATTTTATCCAGAGCTTCACGAACTTAAGACAGCTCTTATTTTGTATGTTCTTGCAAGTATTTGACTGTTCATATTTAAGAAAATTATTTATAACAGCCTGAAAAGTGTTAACATCTATGTTGTTTGAGGAAATCTTACAAGTTTACAACTGACAATGCCACAACATACCATAAAACATGTGACCTTCCTAGGAAGGAGTCCAGACTTTGGCTCAGTGGTTAGCACGTCTGACTGCTGATCCTCCTTGCATGGATTCAAGCAGCCCAGTCACCTGCTTAGGTACATGTATATGAGATAGTCCCAGGACAGTCCCCTCACTTTTTCTAGAGAGCAGAAAACTATGCGTCTGACCATCTTGGATCTCCCGGGGCCTAGTACATGTTGTTATGGCACAAGTGCTGGTGTTAAGTTCTTGGAAGTTCATTTACTTAGATAAAAATGATTTCACTAATGTATTTATGAGATCTCTTATTTCAATGTGCCAGAGCCCCTACATTATTGAAAGTAGTAGAAGAGCCCATTTTAATTTGATCTTTTATTGTATTGTATTGGTTATTGATACAACAAACATGTGGAGATTGTTAAACTTTTGTATGCATGTTAAGAATCGTTATTGTATTTAGATATACATGTAAGTATAGACAATTATTTTATTTTATTCACGCTAGGTGAGCTAATAAATTTTCTCTGGTAATACTTGTAATGAGATATTTTAAATGAAACATGTCGCAAGATATTTTTGAAAACTGAATGTTTGTCTAATATTGTATTTTTGGATGTAAGAATTTACATTTTAAAATGATTCAGAAGTTAAATGTTTGTTTTTTGTTATTTGTCATGTTTGTATATAAATACATTAGTTTTGACTGCCCTATACAAGTGTCATATATTGAACCCTCTAATGGAACCTTTAGCCATGTTAGTGGGGTTTATAGTGTGCCAACAAAAACAAGGATTTTATGAAAATATTTATCATGGACACTTAATTTTCTTGTTCCCTATTTTCTATATATTGTTTCATAACCATGATCAGTAGTTATTCCCTTGTCTTGAGAAAATGTTTTAGTTCACCCATGACATCTATTTGAAAACTTGCCTGATATAAATGAATCCAGAACATGAGATAATTCGGCATTTTTTGTTTGGATTGGATATTAGGAAAAAAAAATGGTTTATGTAGTTACATGTATCAATATTAGGAACTATGGGTCAGACCTGTTTTTTTTATTGAATGCTATTCCCTCTTCCATGTAACAAGTCTTTGTATCTGATGTATCATCTTCGAAAATATGTTTATGAAAATGTTTGAACTAATTGGTGGTTTCCCAGTTACATGTACATGTAATTGACATTGGTCTCAGTACAGTCAATATTTTACACTAAACATTCCACAATTAAAGCGTCATATGATCTGAATTTGAAAACATTCCCAAATGATCTCCCTTTGGGATAAAACAGTATATTTGGAACAGTAAACATTTTAACAAAACTCTAGAGGAACTGTAATATTTCAACAGAACATTTATATAAGGTTACACATTTCTGTTGTGTGGCAATTATTTACTGTTAAATACACACAGTTGGTTGTACGAGAGCTTCCTGACGCCCTGGTGTTGCCATAGCTAAGGGGCATCAGGAAGTAGATTTTTTTTGTGTTTTTTCCCCCTGTCCTTGTCCTGTCTCGTCTTTTATGTTGCCAGTGACGTCAGGGGTGGTTTCCTCCACCCATTGGACTGGCACACTGTCATATAGATGAAATACTCTTGAGCAAGGCATTAAACCTCAATCAATCAAATAAACAAACATAAAAAGTCAAATGTGCACAAAGCATTTATTTTCAAGTCGGCTAAAATGGCATATAATCACAAAGGACTCATCTGGTTATAGTCTAATAGAATAGCTTGTTTAATGGCATAATTTTAGAAGTTCAGATAATAACTTACACATGATTTTCTGCATTTCAACTTCAACATGTACTGTACATAGTTATGATTTTTGATTTATCTATCGTACCTGGATGTGATGTGCTTTTATTTCATTGTTTAAAGTAACTTCTTACATGTGAAGTAAATTTTAAAAAAAAACAATCAAACAAACAAATAATCCGGAGAAGTTACAATGTATTTTTTAAATTTAAATATGAATTTCCTTCAATACAGTTTATCTTATGTTAATGTATGGACAAGTATTTACTATTACTAATAACTTGCTGTGTTTTAATGCTTACTAAAAAAATGTAATGTTGTGCATTTCTTTTTTTTTCCCTCAAGTGTATTTGGTTTGTTTTCATGTCAGGAGATAGTCATTTAAAAAATGATATTTGTTGTTTTTGAACTGAAAGTGAAGATATTTGTTTTTTGACTGAAATCAAAAGATTTTGTTTTTGGACTGGAATTGAAGATACTTATACTTATACAAAGGTACATATATTTGTTGCCTTCGGAATGAAATCGAAGATATTTATTGTTCTTGTTTTATTTACTAATTAAAGTGAATATATACCATTTATTAACCAAATTCAACTCCATTTTATCATTCTAATAATAAATTGCTATTAATTGGGAACCTTGCTCCCTTAGTCTTAACAAGAAACCCTGTTTTTTAGAATAAAATTGAACATCTGTATAAGAGAGAAAAAAAAAGGTGCACAATTTTGACAGTTTTGTTTCGTTGAGAAAGTGTTTTGCATATCAACTTACACATTTTGTAATGTTATGTATATGTTGATATTTTATCCATGATAAATTTTCGGTTTTTAGCATTTATAAATTACGATTTTTAAATTTTTTATTATTTAATCATTGCTAAATGATTTGGCTATGACTGGCATACCACACTAGATGTTAATGACCCGTTCAGACTGTACTTTATTTATTTGTTAATGGCTAGGCAGTTTTTGTTTTACATTTAACTTGGCCTTTATATAAATCTTACATCTCACGCCTTGATAAATATAAAGGTGAAATAACGCAAATCAATCAATCAATCAATCAATTAAAGCAATCAATCAATCAATCTAACTGACATCGCAGGTGGTTCAACCGTGGAGATTCATTGAATACCCTACTTATCTCCCCTGAGTGAGCTCGAGGCATCAGGAAGCCTATTTACAGTCTGGTCAAAACTCAAAATCTTTGAGCTGAATGAATGAAAGAAAATAATCCAGCCTTTCATTGAATGGCCCTCTTTCGCATGATTTGACATAGAAGAACATACATTTTAGTTCTTAAAAGAGGGCAAAATATCGTGTAGCTAATGGTTAGAAGAGTGTCATTGATCACTCTCATAATCCAATATCACTAAGTCGTTTTCTTGTATCACCATAACATAAAATCGTTTTGCAGAATCTTGCGCATTCTTTGGATCTCATGTCTATTATACTTGTGCGATTTTCTTAACTGAATTTATTTTGTATATCAGTCCAGTTTTAGTTTGTTGCGATTTAGTCAAATGCAGTGTAGCTTCTTTTAACTATATATCATTACTTGCGTATAGATTTATTTTAATCACTGATATTTTAAGGAATGCTAAATATCCATTGCGTTTTAATGTAGTTATATCAAATCTATAGGCCTGTCGCCTATATACCCATTGTTTTCTTAGTATTTTTGATTGTGTATAATTATGGCAGATTTCTTCCATTTGTGGTTATTCAGTGGAATAGTTTTATTTACTATGCGCTTTATATGGTTCAAAGGCTAACAGATTAAACAATTTAGGACACATACACAGAAATTGTTTGTCTAGCCGTGTGCTATAATACATTTGTCATATGAAAGGATACCATTTATTGGAACAAATACATAACAAATTGTACATAATAAAAATGAGTTTTGTCTTACTGGCTACAACTCTTCCGTTCTCTATTTTGTTACTTCATCGACACTCTCCGTGATACGGCCGTCGGCGCCACACTACCGATACGAGGAGAATCAACAAATGACAGAACGAACATCATAGCCAAAATCATATGTCAACATTGGGCAGCTGAGATACATTTTACGTTCTTGTCCGAGTTTGTGATGACAAAACATGACAATTCATGATATAGAGGAGTGTGTTTTATCAGGACACAATGCGGCTATTCTTGGACAAGCTGGTACAGGCAAAACAGTTCTTCTGAAGAACTTGATAGAAAAGCTTAAAGCGATAAAAAAAAGTGTCATTTGTTGCTGTACAACGGGCCTGGCATGTTTGCAACTCCAGAAGGTCCATGCCAAAACTATTCATAGTTTCTTTGGGTTGTATGATGGGCGTTATACTAATGAAGAACTTGCTAAGTTGTACGAGACTGACTATTACCACGACAGGAAAGTCAATCTGATGGCACTGGAAGTAGTTTGCATTGACGAAGTTTCTATGCTAAGCCAAGTTATATTTGAACAGGTACGTACTAATTTCTGGGATCGAACTCTGCATTGTTTTGGTTTCAGCACTGTCAACAACAACAACAGTAGCTGTCAAGTAGCCTGTTGACATGTAACTAGCCTAACTAAGATAAGTGATTCAAGATTTTATTTTACTGAACCACGGTCACCTGGCATGAAAAAGTTAAATAATAAATAAAAATTCGATTTTTTTTATTTATTTTTTTTTATTTTAATTCTGTATGTGTATTAGACAAACTCAATCGAGAAAATATGCAAAATAAGTCAATAACCAGTTAATCCTAGTTTTCTTGGTTATTACCGGTTAAGGATGGACAAGTTCTTCAAGGGTAAACATTTTAACATATTTTTTTATAAGGGGCTGGGGTGATATAATTTAAAAAAAGAAGATTTATTTACTTATTTTGCATATTTTCTCGATTAAATATGTCTCCTACACATACAGAATTAAAATAAATAAAAAATAAATCAATAAAAAAATATATATATATAGGCAGGCCTATGTTTTATTTATTATCCAACTCTTTCAAGCCAGCTAGCCTGATCGTGTACTGAACATCCAGTTACAAAAACAAAGCAATACAATCAATGAACGACCAATATCCAAATTATAAACAGAACGTAGCAATTAATAGAACTGCAAAGAACGAAGCTTGTAGCACTATCCTTAAAGCGTATAATAGGCTTTAAGTGTGATAGGTTAAATAGCCCAAGCACTATAATCATGATAATAGTCGGTATAATAGGGCTATTGGGCATCTGGTGTATTGTACAGGATGGAACGTATCACAACCTCACCATAGATAAATTACATATATAGTTCTTCTCACTTTGCACCAGTTAATCCTAGTTTTCTTGGTTATTACCTGTTAAGGATGGACAAGTTCTTCAAGGGTATATAAAACATTTTAACATTTTTTTTTAAATTCTGTATTAGAACATTCTCTTCTGTGCCCTGCATTTTGTGAAAAAAATATATAAAAATTCCAGTAAGAAGTCATTAACTTTTAAGTTTTGAAATGTTGATTGGGTAATTGTTTGCTCGTGTACAGCTGTGTGGGATTTGCCCCATTTCTAGCACTTTCAACTCCATTTTCTCAATAAACTTTTGAGCTACACACATGAAATTTGGCATGCTTATTAGTGACATAATAATCTCGTAAAAAGTATCTCAGATTTTATAAAGCCAGCTTACTTTTTAATTATTCATCTTTTAATGCAGAAAATCTAATTTTAATAATTAATTTGAGAAAAATTGCTATAAAAAGAGGCTAATGACAGTGGTGACAGTTATACTGCTATCTCTTAATATTAACATTGTCACCACTAAGACAATAGTAGTTTTATTCATATTTTGCAGTAAATACAGTATACATTTGCAATGGAAGGCTGCCTCTTTGAAGTTGATAGGCATTTCAGCCCTGCTTACGGTATCCAGCTATATAGGCTAAAACACAGCAAGTGGTTTCGCATATATTCATAAATTAAAAAATACTGAAAAAATATGAGCTATACTTACAATTGTTGAACCAATGATTTAAAATAATAACTTTCTGGAAATAGTCGGTTTAGATTTATAAAATTAAGTAAGGAAATCCTCAATGTGGAGGTATAGGCCTATACAGTAGGCTACATATATTTTTTTTTTTACAGTATATTTACAAAAGTTTTTACAGCAGACTCCTATAGGACCGGTTACATGTACTACAGATTCAAAGACCCATTTTGACTTTAAAATCATCAGGAGAATAATGTGAAATCAAAGGACAGAGCAGTTTATATACAAATTGAATATACTGGGCGAGCAATGTCAGAGAGATTATGTATATTATAAAGCTTTATGCATACACAGGTGTTAACCATCTTGTTAATAAAATATATGCAATATTTTAATTGCGTGTGACAACACAGGGAGGAAAACACATATATACATTACACCAAAAAAGTGGCTATAAAATTATATTTCATGATTACTTTTTGCTTTCTTCAGGTTGAACACATTCTTCGCCATGTCAAGGGAAACAGTCAGGCATTCGGAGGTGTACAGGTGATTCTTGTTGGCGATTTCCTCCAATTAAGACCCGTTCCCAATTGGACTTATGATGACCCTGGAAGATACTGCTTTGAAAGTCCCATATTCTTCCATAGTGTGCCACATTTATTTCATCTTACTGATGTCATGAGACAGCATGAACTTGACTTTATTAAAGGTGAAACAATTAAATTTTTTTTTTTTTTATGCAAATCGCAATTTCATTAAGCTTTATTTGAACCATGTTTCATGAATTTTGTGTGTTCCTTTTTATAGAAGCTTATTACAAATATTTACTCGAAAGAAGCCTAAGGATATGTTTTAGGTATTTATGCCTATAATAATTCAGATTCTATATCAAGTTATCAACTGTGGAACATTTGGAGTATTTTTCCTCCAACCGTGTTCACTGGTATGTATTAGAGGGACTGCTAGCATCCTATTAAATTCCATGAATTGATCAAGAAAAAGATTTCTAATTTAAAATAGTTTATTTATCTATTGCAGCTGTGCGAGAAACTGCCAAGGGAGAACTATCATCCGAAACCATAGATTTCCTTTTATCAAGGAAGTATAGCACAGAAATGGAACAGGAGAATACTACTTTTTTGTTTGCCACAAACCATGAAGTGGACTTTTTTAACCATAGTAAGCTGTCCGACATGCCCGGAAAGGAATATTCTTATCTGGCTCAAGATTCCTTGCAGTTCCCAGACAAGAAGTCTCTTGTATCACTGACTAGGCTTGCTCCTAAGGTAACAATTATGTTTTATTGAAAACTGTTTTATTTTAATTTGCACACACAATTTTATTTTACGGCTAGGCAGATGCCACGGCTCAGTGCTTAGCTTGTCTGACTGGTGATCCTCCTTCAATGTATCGCACAGGTTCAAGACAACCAGTGTACCTGCTTAGGTATATGAAGGAGTCCCAGTAGGAAAATTTGATCCGTTGGGTGTTTTTTTCCAAGGTTTCACAGTTTTGTTGATAAATGCTTTCTTTTGAGCTTTAATATCAACAAACTTTTACCCCTGTTTCCTACAAGGTGGTTGTGGTGGTGGGGGGGATGTTAATGTTAACAGATAGGCAAATACATCTAGGTCAAATGTGACGAA
>JAVFBY010215657.1:0-10898 GCA_034781015.1 Tonicella lineata | reverse complement strand
ATAACTTTTTATAGGGCCTACTGTATTCGTTTTAGTTGTGTATTTTAGGTGTGCAGGGCAACATGCGAACTTGGCCACAGAAAACATGAACGTGAATTCAATTGATATAGACCTCAACAACATATATTACAAAGTAGACATGTTCTACTAAAGTTAATATACCATTGAAAAATGCGGAATATTTATGTTTGAAAGTGAAAGAAATCTGACAGTTAAAGTCAGCTCAATTGGCAAAGTTTCATAACCTTTTTCAACTTACAAATATTATAATTATTTCCAATCGGAAAACTCATATCAAAGTAAATAAGCAAACAAAACATTAATCTTTTCAGCTGGACTGTTCCGTTCTACATGAATACCAACGTTGCGACATAACCCTAATGCATTCAACAGAGTATGACTAGCATAGCAAAATATACATGTGTATGGCCTACATACAACTACATGGTAACTACTACACGGCCAATGTCGCAAACAAACGACATTCATTAAATACATGTATATTTTGTTATGCCAGTGATTCCCTGCCGGAGGCATTAGGCTAATGTCGCAACCTTGGTATTCATGTTGAACAATACAGTCCAGTTGAAAAGATTTAATGTTTCTTTTGCCTTTTTATTTGTTAAACCTGGATGACTAATAACATTCATTCCCTATTATACCAAAGTAGATAAACAGATTGCCTTTTGTGTGATTCATAATTACTTTCAAGCTGATATTTGCATGGGTTTGAAGATTCTGCAAGTATGGTCAATGCAGAATTACTGTCAATTTAGTTGGGTTCTAAATAAATCATTTATTAATCAGTGTAACTGCCTTGAGTGCGATTATGCTATTACAATGGTACCTTTATACTTATTGAGGATCATGCTACTTCATGCCTGTCTGTATTTCTGACTGGTGTTCGCCATATAGATTAATACTCCTTATAAATCAATAAAGCATCTTCAGCCAATTTAATCAGGTTATGTGTTTATAATGTTCTGACAACCTCTGTCAAAAGTGTGTATCTGAGTAATCAATAAAAAGTTAAATTATGTTAAATTACTTGACAATTTATGAAATAAGTTGTAGGCTATCCTTTAAATATAATTAATATGAAATTAAGATTTTCAGCACGTACACTTAATTGGAGAAATGATCGACTTTCCTAACCTTGGTCGAATAACTGATAACAAACGTTTAGAAAATATTCAATTCATATTCATTTCGTTTTTATGATTCATAACCTTACGGAAGTGTGATGTCTCAGTATTGCAACTAAGTTTGCTTTAAGGCGGTTTAAAATTGCATATTGCGTTTCTTCAATTTTAAAAAATTTTAATGTTAATCTTGGAATCTTGGTTAGGCTGCAGTTTATGTGTTCTCAACCAATCTCATGGTTAGAAATATATAAGGCGGTCTCATGTCATCAAATAGCTCATGTAAAAAAGCATAATACACAGGCAGTGTAATTCCGAAAAACGATAACTTCATTTTGACTCGATATTTAGTATGCCATCACAAGGAGACAATTGCGAATGGTAAACAACCAGCATATTAGATGAAACACGTTTAGCGATAATTTACTTGGTTGGGTTTTTACTCAGGTTATCCCTTTATGAGAATGCGCGCCAATCTAATTTTTGAACACCACTTATCTGACGAAACATATTAATATTGATAATGTTAGTAAGAACCAATAACAAGATATGTTGGACGACAAACAGCTTATTTGAAGAACTTAGGTCGCAATGTGCATACATTTGCGAAAAAGTTTTACTTTCCACATCTGCATATGGAGAAGAATATTGTGTGTAAGTGTCAAAGTGGTATGCCAAATAGTAACTGAGATATGGTCAGGACAAGTTATGTTGGACGATAGACAGCTTATTTGTATAATTAAGGTCGTAATTTGCATAAAGTTGCGGTAAAACGTTTTACGTTGCACATGCCCATATTGTGAATAATGTTGTATGAAAGTTTCAAAGTCCTACGTTGAATAGTAACTGAGCTATGGTCCGAACAAGATATGTTGGACAGCAGACAGCTAATTTGCATAAATTATGTCGAAATTTGCATAAATTTGTGCAAAACAGTTCACATTGTACATGTCCAAATTGTGAATAATGTTGTATAAAAGTTTCAAAGTCCTACGTTGAATAGTAACCGAGCTATGGTCAAGACAAGATTTGTTGGACGGCAGACAGCTAATTTGCATAATTTAGGTCACAATTTACATAAAATACAATAGACAAATTTAGTAAAAACAGCCTGAAACAAATTACTGAAATACAATGCTGCCTGTATGGAGATTGATTTTATAGCATCAGCATTCAAAAAATTTGGGAGGGAGCTTCCTGATGCTCTCTGAACCAATGGCAACCAAGAAGGAAAATTTGTTTGTGGTGACATGTTTTTTTTTTTGTCCCCTCCCCTTGTCCTGTCTTGTTTTTTATGTTATCAGTGACGTCAAGGGTGGTTACCTCCATCCATTGGACTGGCACACCATCATATAGGTGAAATTTCCCATATCACAGTGTTAAACCCACCAACCCATCCTTGACATGTCTGGCAACATGAAGGACACGACAAGGAAATGACAAAAATGTCAGAACATTGCAAAAAATCTGCTTCCTTAGTTCCAAGAGCAACAGGTCATTAGGAAGCTCCACCAGCCTTCTGCTACTGTGTTTGAGGATTTTTTAAAAGATTTGAAGAATTAAATCAATATGGAGCTAATTAAGAAACATATTTGTCACAGATAAAAGATAAAAGCTTACATTCTATGTTGTTGTTGTTGATATCATCTGGGTCAGATGCCAGAGCTGACAGCTTACTCAGGCTTAATAATGTCTACAAAAATCACAAAACAGAATATATTATAGAAACATGAATCAAATCTATAATCATCTGGGCCAGATGCCAGAGCTAACAGTTTCTCAGGTTTAGTAGTGTTTGTACCGGTAGTGTCTACAAACAGGCATAAAACATAATCTAATAACATAAATCAAATATAGACAAGTTGGACAACTTAGTTTTATATATGTAATATTGGTGTATAGTGTTGAACCACAGGGTATTTTACTTGACTTTTATATGACATTGAATTGTAGAATGTCAGACAACTCTTCAAAAACAACTGGATACACTTTCTTGGTTAAATTAAGGTCAATAGCAGCCTCAAACCTGTTCTGACATTGAAGGGAGTTGAGCGGTCCAAACTGCCAGGCCTGTGCTGTTGGAAAGAACGGGCTAAAAAGGGTCTTCCCATAGTTCTGCCAACTCGTTTTAGAAGGACCAATTTATGGGTTTCTCAATTTGTTCGCAATGTTCATCTATATAAAATTGCATTTTGCTACTGATTTTGACAAATTTTGTTAATCTAATCATCAATTATCCTATCTTTCATAAATCCACATTTTAAAGTATCTAAAAAATCACCAAAGCAGTGGCAAATGCAAATGATAGGATATCTAAAATTTGTTATAGAACCAGTTTTTAGGTTATACCAGAAAACATTAGAGCACCGGCCTGAACTGCCACTACAAACTGAACCAAGAGCCTAAAGTGCAGCACTTTACAATGAAGATATTTTTTCCAAAGATTTGTAGATAGTCGTTTCTGAAAGGTTTTAATAGGCTACAACCGTAAAAATAAATATTAATTAAAAAATAAATCACTAAATACTTTATTGTTTCATCAAATAAACCTGAGAACAAGACAACTGTTTTGAGGAGTTACCTTTCTTTTTGCCAGAGAGCCTTTTTCATCTAGTCCTAATTGTAACAGTGTGTTATGTGCCTGTAAAGTTAAGAATTGTATGTCAAAATCAACTAGAACTCTTCTGGGAGAGAACGAATATACTATGCATTCATTAATATTAGATTAAATACATTGCTACTTGAAGTTTTTAAACCTCATGCCCAGCTAACAATGAAGCCTTCATGGGATAGTAGCAAATATATAACCTGTTTGGAATAGAAAAGTGAGACAAAGATGAAGGTTTGCAAATAATTGCCTGTCGAGATGTCCTTCGTTTAACACGACATGTCATGAAACTGAATATAACACAAAATAGGCTAGCCATGCTAAAAATACTCTATGTAGATATGTGGACATGCCTCCTAAATATTAAAAATGACAATAATTTAAATTAAATTATATTTATATTAATATATATTTGCAATTTTAAGGTGCACAATTTCATACCACAATAACCGTGTATACAAAATTTCAAAAAAAGTTGTAGGCCCTACAAAAATACCAGAACAAACAAAAAAAAAATGACAATTATTCTGAAAATATTAGTCTAATTTAAAGACCATTTCTTGGAAGTGTTAAATATGGCGGTCTTTTAGACATTTCCAAGCAAGCTCTTTCAACTTATAGACTCAAGGGATTTATAGATTTCTGTAGTACAATGTAATCCCTGGGGGTCCATATTCCCAGGTTTCTGTTTAATCCAGGGTGTGGTATATCCAGTGTTTGGAATATATATATATGCCTTACATGTATATCAGAACTGGTACCTTAAACCATAGAGATTGAACTTGATTATGTCATATTGTGTACATTACATTACATTACTTACAGAGGAGAAGTTGTTAGCTCCCAGATCATGTACCCAGCTAAGACTGCGATTATTTCCAGATTTAAGGAACTCAGACAAGTCAGACTGGTTTGCGACGGGCATTGATAACAACTTTCCACGTTTACCTGACAACAAACAAAAAACATGTATTTTAACAAACAAATTACAATCTGGCATAAAAAAAATTTTAAAAATTATTATTAATAATTATACCAAATAAATATAACAGATAGAGTGTTACAATACTACAAGTCAATCATTACTGGCTTCCATTTTTAGTTTACTTACCTTCTTTAAGGTACCAGTTAAATAGCACTTCAGAAAATCCCTGAAACAAAGTGAATATCAAAAGATCTAAATTGAAAGGTATTGCGTTAGTTGGCCATTAAATACAAAAATGAAACTTAAGGTTTGTACTTATTTTAGTTTTAAGAAGGTGTGCTAACCCAAAGCACTGGGTATGGGAAACCACAGTGGATGTCACTAGCAACAAAGACATCACAAGACACCACCACAAATTGGCTTCCTAGCCCATTAGCTCAGATAGCACCAGGGCACAGGAAGCTCTAGCTCCAATACAGTGAAACTATTAGCTATGTATTTAATATTATAGGCTAAGCAAGCTCCTCCCAGCCACCAGCTGCAAAATTAGTCTCAAGAAAGTATCTAAACTCAAAAACTCACAGCTTCTCTTAAAAATGTTTTATTGTGCCAGGGAGAAGTTAATGCCAAAGGTACATTTTCAGCTCTATTAGAGTATGCAGTTTAAAGTCTGACTCCACTATAAAGGAATGGAAAGATGACCTGTCCACACAGATGCTCCTTGTAACATTTTTTGTTCGTTTCAGTTTTTACATCACAATTAATGTTATTTCACAGATATTAAAGCTCAAAGGGAATCCCTCTTAACACCACTGGCAACAAACAATCACAATGCATGAAATAGAACATGATGCCATAACAAATTAAGCCAGATAGCAATTCAAGCATGAGAACAGAGGCGGCTCCTGGTTTAAACTGTATTTTATTTCCCATAAAACAGAAAGAGGATCAGTGAACAAGCCTATAGGCCCATATAAACACTTTTCCTTTTAAGAAATAGCATGTACATAAATGACATATAGGGAGACATTATAACATATAAAACAAGAGGCAGCTCCTGCCAACCACCCTCCACTATGTAAAGGCCCGTTCACACGATGCAACTAGTTGTACAAACAAGTTGTATGCAATAAGTTGCATGCAACTCTGTTGTATACAACACGACGTTCACACTACAATAAGTTGCATGCAATTTTGACGTCACGTCGCCATGACGTCAATGTATTCCATAGCGTATGGTGGCGTGCCAGTCGGACATCGCCGGGCTACGACAGCGACTTGCATGGATTTGCTCTGTATGCTCCTTTGCGTCCATGCCGAGTATTTCTACAGTTCACTCGATATATTTCACAGGCATTTGTTGGAAACATAGGCCTAATAATTAATAAGCCCCTATGTGTCTTATTTAGTCATATTATTTTGACAGTCGCCATGTTTGATTTCATTTGCTTTCCCCAGGAAACGTCATGTGATATGGGAAACCGATTTGATTGGCCAATCCTTGCAACTTGACTGATGAAAATAGAACCGATCCTAAATCGTACAACTCGCTCGCAACCTGTTGCATGAGCCAAAAGATGTACAAACTTTTATGTTCACAATGTACAACTAGTTGCATACAACAAGTTGTATGCAACTAGTTGCTTCGTGTGAACGGGCCTTTAGACGGATCCGATCTGCAGAGTTTGACCTGCATGTGAATCAGTCAATGTGAACTGCATGATGCTAACACTAAAACATGACACCAACAATATCACAAGCTGCAGAAATGTCTAAGTATTAATAATAATAAGATTACGGGGTTTGTCACATTAAGGTGGTGCAAGATCGTGACACATCTTACCATAAAGTCATAACATATCGTATCAATGTGGTTGTTATTTGCAATACTTTCCTGCTAAATCCTTTCTGTAGCATGGCACATTGTAGTGGGATCTTACTACCATCTTTGGTATTGGAACATGTAACTAGGATGACAGTTTGCTACTCACATCATGGGCATCACCAGGATTTTTCAAGGGGGGGGAGACTATCACAGCAGTTTATAGGCGAAGGTCCAGGGGCCGCCTAGGCCCCAGAAGCCCTGGGGTCCTAGATGGCCGGAGACGCGTTCTGGGCAATTTTAGGTAAATAAATTCATCAGCCCTCAACCAAGCCTATTTTCTTGTTTTCTTATTAATTTCATTTGTAAACCAAGTTAAAATGTTGAGACATTAACCTTTGTCCAGAACTCTCGATCCTAGAACAATCCTGGGGCCGCCTAGGCCTGGGAAGCTCTGGGGGTCCTAGATTGCCGGAGATGCGTTCTGAGCGATTTATTTAGGTGAACAAACTCATCTTTAGCCGTCAACGAAGCCTATTTTCTTATTAATTTCATTTGTAATATAAGCTAAAATTTTGAGACATTTAGCTTTATCCAGAACTCTCTATAGGCCTAGATATCCCCATTTGGTGGACAGCGTCTCAGTAACCTAAAATGTAACGTAAATATAGCTGTCCCCTTTTCATTTGGCACTGTCAATATATTTCATCTCCTTGACTTTTACATGTATGTTATAAAATACAATTTACATGTATGCTGGGTTTACAATTTTCACCTACATGTGTACACTGTGTCTTGCTTACATCTGGTAAAGATGGAATAATGTTTCTTTAGTCACTAAAGCATTACAAAAAATCTTTAAGTTTGACTTATATTCATAAAGGATTACAGTAAACTACACTGGCATACCTATTTATTCCTAAGTATCCTGTGCCACTGGTCACAGGGACATCACCTGTAAGCATTTTAAAAGTGGTAGTTTTGCCAGCTCCGTTTATACCCAAAAGTCCAAAACACTGGCCTTTTGGAACACCAAATGTTAGCCCATTGACAGCTTTAATTTTCTTGTTCCTTAATCTGAGTTTATAGACTTTGGAGAGATTTTCCACCCTGACAATATCATCACTTGCTTCCCCTGAAAGAACTCTTCTTCTTTCCCTGGCAACATCCTCATCTTCTTTTACATGGTGATCTTCTGAGGTTTGAACATGGCTACAAAGGAATGAAAAATATAGACAGGTATATTCACTGTTTTTTTGTACTATACCCAGATAATTCCAATCTCAAACATACAGTTAATAATAATTTCTCATACTACGCCCCAATACAATCTGATTAAAATTGTATCTATATAAATAGCTTCCTGGTATTGTATTGTTGCGATGTAGATCTGAGTACATCGCCTACCACATGGTGTAGATTGGTCGACCAATCAGAGGGCTGCTTATCTATTCAATGTATGTTGGGTCGGGGATTCCCATAGGACTACCATAGCGAGCAAGTTTCAAATTGAGATTATTCCCAAGCTAGAGTTCTAGGATTTCCTGCATCATAGACGAATATCACAAAAGCGGCATGTTGTAACAAAGGTGGGGTGATTATCCTGGTTGATGTAGCCTATGATGTTTTAATTGTGGCGTCCTAAATGTAAGCGTCCCAAGTGATGCACCAGTGCTGACGTCGTGATTAAGAATGTAAAGAACAGATCGCCTCACTTTGACAACAGAATTTTGCAGTGCCGTCACGTTCGAGTTACCCTCTACATCAATTTTTGTCAAAGCGTTGTACCTTGTTTGAAGTGATGTTCCAGTGTCATTGATATCATTCTACAACATCACTAGGTGCTTTCTGTTGCTATTCTTTGATTTTGTTATTAAAATTTATCAAAATAAACAGGTGAAAATTTTACTCACCTAGGCTTAATAAAAAATCTGTACTCAATAAGAAGATTCAAGATGAAGAAGAAAATTCCCAACATAAACATGGAAAACAAATTACGACCAACTTCATTCCACTCAAATGGGCTGCGTGAAAAATCCTCGCCTGAAAGAATTATTAAAAATACACAATGAGTTTAACGTTTACTGACATGAGGAAAATATTGAGTAATTCAGAAAACCAATTTCTGGCATACACATTATTATGTTTTGTTATATATATGTTGGCCCTGATAAGCAAGTCCCAGACTCCCAGGTTTGATCCTTGGTGGAGCAAATTTTTCTTTTCTACATTTATAAAAAATATTATATAAAATTGTAAATGTGGCGAGGGAGAGAAAACTTTGCATGCCTTCACCAGGCATGGCAGATACACTTTTATCTTACTACAACCCTGATATCACCACTCACAAGTCATGTGATTACAAAAATAATACTCTTCTTTGTATGTATTAAAGAGATGTAACATTTCAACGTTATCTCTATTGCGCCGTCACAAGGATGCCATTATACTAAATGTACATGTTTGTTGACGATGATATTCCAATGCCGACGCTGTTGTCCTGTGATATCATCTTGTGCATGCGTACAACAATTTATCCCCATTCAGAGTAAATTCTTAGCCTATAATTGGCCAATGCAAGGTACATCCAGCTCTGTCTTGTTGACGTGTGTATATTTTATGCAGGCGAGGTATATTTTTGACATACCCACGGAGTCAAGACTCCGCATGCTTTTCCCTAACAACAAATCTGACAGTACTAGAGCTGTGAAATGGTTACTAAGTCAGCTGAAAACTTCTTGCGTTGAGCGTACCTAACTTCATACTATTTTTAAGACATGCCATCTGATTCAAAATTCAAGGAAGTCAACTTTTTTTGCCTATTAATTCGTAAAGGTGGATATTTTCTCTCGAAGCATCATATTTTCACTCGCCTTCTGCTCGTGAAAATATGATTCTTCTAGATGAAATATCCACCAGTATACCCAACAAGTCAAAGGGCGTAACTTATAGTACACAACTTTACCAGACACCGTATAATATAAACATTTTTACACAGAAATAACACCAAACACTTGCAAAAATGTGAGGTGAGAAACATTTTTTTAGCTAAGATAATGTCCATGCACTAGTAGCACCTACCATATTTCATGGAAGCTTCTTTAATCAGCTGATTTTTAGCCATATCAGTCAGACCTCGTCCCAAACAATAGTGCGGTAACAACAAAAACACCTTCTTCAGTATCAAATTAACTTTCTTCAACTCCTGTAATATATAAACAGAATGTTATTTTAATAGTATTTGTTTTTTCCACACTCTCTCACTTTCTAAGCTTCTGAGGCATTGGCAGACCCTGGCCTTTGGCCTTAAATAAGGGAGCTTCCCCCTCGGCCACTTCATGTTTACTTAATTCATGGCTAGGCCTTTATGGTCAGTATATCAGAAATCTATTACCTTGAAGTACATTATAAGTATGCAACTCTCATAGAGAAAGGCTGCACCAGCATTGGGAACCAAGTTCTCTGTTATAATGTATGATGTGACGTGGTACACAAGAAATTGATTGTTAACAAGCCCTGACAGTTTGCCAAAAGTTTGCAGGTTGTCTGCTTGCCAAGAGCAACCAGGACACAAGTGTAGGCAAGGATATGAAGCCCAGCATGCCATTTAGCTCTGAGAGAACCCGGGCATCAAGAAGCTTAAACTAACAACCCGCTCAATGGGGCGAAGAAACCACCCTTGAAGGACATCAAATCAGCTTCTTGTTGCCCCTTAGGTCAGAGATCACCAGGGCGCAGGAAGCCATCCAGTAAACCCAGATGCCTCCTTGTATTGATAAGGGAACAATAAAAATGAAGTTTAGATCAAAAGATGTACCTCGTCATCGTCTTGTAGCACCTCCAGTATAAAGGTGGCCATTGTGGAGACAGTTCCCAGAAAGACATTAGCACAGGATAAAATCACAAAGGCATAACTCGGAGTGGAGAAAAACTTAGAGAATGGATACATCATTGGCGTTATAGACCAACTGAAATGAAAATGAAAATTAATTGGCATTGGTATTATGTCATACACATACAAGCAATCTCAAATCTCACTCTAAACTCCTATTAATCTGATTGATTGATTGATTGGGGTTTATCGCCGTGCTCAGGGGTATTTCACCTATATGACGGCATGCCAGCGCAATGGGTGGAGGAAACCACCCTTAACATCACTGGCAACATAAAAGATGAGACAGGACAAGGACCGTAAAAAAAAACCACAAACAGTTATGCTTCCTTATTTTCTTAAGCTCAAACAGAACTGGGGCATCAGGAAGCTCCTGCCCAACCACCCGCATGTATGTTACATTAAATAAATGCACACAACACAACAGAAATATGATTGATTGATTGGGGTTTAACGCTGTACTCAGGGGTATTTCACCTATATGACGGCGTGCCAGCCCCATGGGTGGA
>JAVFBY010215546.1:0-10898 GCA_034781015.1 Tonicella lineata | reverse complement strand
ACAGATTTAAAAAACAGTTTTAACAATTTGTCCAAAACGCCATTGATTTATATTTATATGAATTAATTTCAGACCTCCACCTAAGAAAACACTGTCAAAGACCCTGGCTCCAGCAAATATACGTAAATCTGATGGCATAATATGGTGACATTCCAAATAACCAATTCATCAACCCCTTCTTCAGAAACTGCTGGACAAAGACGAGATACACCAGGAGACCTGCTACTATTTCTAAAAAATCCCAGCTCTGATAAAGTTACCCTTGACAATAGTAAAGCTGTCACTCCAGCTGAGATAAATAAACAGTTATAAGTTGACAATGTTATAACTGCCAGTCCAGATCTGATACATAAATCGTAACACGTTAACAATACCGGTATAACTCTCTGTCTAGTTTAGAGAGACAGTTACAAACTGACAATGGTATAGCAGCCACTCCAGCTCAGATAAAGAAACCGTTAAACTTTGACACTGGTATTACTGCCTCACAAGCTTAGATTAAGAAACAGTTACGCGTTTACAATGATATAAGTGGTTGTCCAGCTGAGATAAAGAAACAGTAAAACTTTGACAATGGTATAAGTGATTGTCCAGCTGAGATAAAGAAACCGTTGCATGTTGACAATAGTACAAGTGAGACTCCAACTTTGATAAATCCACAGATACACTCTGACAACAGTATAAAACTATCACCCCAGCTCTGATAAAGACACATTTACATGTAAAAAGAAAACGTCATAACTGTAAATACAAATCAGATAATAAAACCGTTACACGTTGACTACGGTATAACTGCCAGACCCGCTCCGATAAAAACATAGTTAAAAGTTGACAAAGGTATAACTGCCAGACCCGTTCAGATAAAGACACAGTTCAACGTTGACAATGGTATAACTGCCAGACCCGCTCAGATAAAGACACAGTTAAACGTTGACAATGGTATAACTGCCAGACCCGCTCAGATAAAGACACAGTTAAACGTTGCCAACGGTATAACTGCCGGACCGGCTCAGATAAAGACACAGTTACACTTTGTCAATGATAAAAAGTTGCCAGTCCGATTCAGATGGATAAACAGTTAATCATTGGAAATGCTATTGCCTATCAAGCTCAGATAAAAATAATAATACAGGTTGACAATGGTAAACCCCCCAGCTCATCACAAATAAAGAAGATACATACAATGTATGTACACGTTGACAACTACATTACTGCTACAGAAGCCTACGGTTAAACGTTGACAGTAGTATAGCAATGGTTTTGTTAAAAACAAATGCCAGCTCAGCTCAAAAGAAGACAAAGTTACACCTTGACAACGTTATAGCTACAAGTCCAGCCTAGACAAATAAACGGATGCTCGTTGACAATTGTATAACTGCTACTCCAGTCCTGATAAAGCCACAGGAACACGTTGACAACGGTATAATACAAGCAGTCCAGTTCAGATAAAGCCACAGATACACGTTGACAACGGTATAAACCTGCCAGTCCAGCTCAGATAAAACACGCCACAGGTTGACATGGTATAACGGCCAGTCCAGTTCAGAGGAAGAAACAGTTAAAGGTTGACAATGGTATAACTGCCAGTCCAGCTCAGATATAGAAACGGCTTCAGGTTGACCATAGGGTAATTGCCAGTCCAGCTCAGATATAGAAACAGTTAGGGACTGTATCCAGTTATTGTTTGATGTTTCAATCGTCGTGTAGAGAAAAAACGACCGATGCGGCTCTACACCCAGCGTTTTTTCACAGCTAAGCCAGCTGTCAAGTTTTGCCAATACACACATTCCGTCTATGACTTTGGCAATCTCTGGCACAATTTACGACAGACAGAAAAATCTCTGTCACTTTTACATTGTTTTTGTGGGGGGAAAATGTAATATAAGAGTCACACATCAGTGGAAACAAATAGGCGCTCTCAACACCAATCGTCGTGTGCCTCGTCGTTTACAGAATAAACGACCGATGAAAAAACGCACGATAACTGGATACAGTCCTTTAAACATTGACAATTGTATAACTGCCAGTACAGCACAGATACGGAAAGAGTTAAATGTTCATAATGATGTAACAGCCAGTCCAGTTCAGATAACTAAACAGTTAGCCGTTGACAATGGTATAACTGCCAGTCCAGCTCAGATACAGAAATTGTAACAAGTTGACAATAGTATAACTGCCACTCATAAAAAACAGTTAAGCGTTGACAATGTTATAACTGCCTGTTTAGCTCCGAAACTGTTGCACATTGACAAGGTATAATGTGCAAGCTGAGATAAGGAAACTGTTCTGTGTTGACAATGGCATAAATGTCAGGCCAGTTCAGGGAAGGAAGCTGTTTCGCATTGACAATTGTGTAACTACCAGTTCAGCCCAGAAAAGGGAACAGTTATACGTAAACAATGGTATACCTGTCAGTCCAAATCAGGCAAGGAAGCTGTTACGCATAAACAATTGTTTAGCTACCAGTCCAGCCCAGACAAGGGAACAGTTATACGTTGGCAATTGTATAAGTGTCAGTGCAGATCAGATATAGACCAGTTAAACTGTGGTAAAGATGTCCCCGCAGATGACAGGACAACTGGGACACAGAATAATTCTTCCCGAAGGTATGTGTAGGAACATATTCTGTATATAGTGTAATCTATTCTTTATGTAGTACGGAATTCACAGATGTGTTAGAACAACATATAATAACACAATTAAACTAGATTATCGTCAAATTGAATAAATAATACACAAATAATACG
The DNA here is from genome assembly GCA_034781015.1 of Tonicella lineata. NCBI lineage: Eukaryota > Metazoa > Mollusca > Polyplacophora > Chitonida > Mopaliidae > Tonicella > Tonicella lineata. Next base: position 8,151 of record JAVFBY010215546.1, on the reverse strand, counting down.
CAAATGACGTAAAAACAAACTATTATTTATTACATTTTTTTAGGATTTAATATTAGATAATAAAAAAATATAATTCAACTTGTGTGCGTCATATAGCTGTGATGTGCATGCTGTAATTTTGAACTCCTTTTGCAATTTTGACAAACGTATGACGAAGATGCATAGGGTGCAACATTAAACCGCCAGGTGAAATGCCAAGTTATGTGTCGCGTACAAGAAGAAATTGCTAGTTTATATTTCTAACTCATAATAAACGGTCAAAAGTTGAACACCTTAGAATTTGTATCTAATTTCTGGCTGCCTATTTTGTTGTGCATGTTGGAATTTTAAACCATTTGGCACAAGTTACCACAATATGATGGCTTAATTGTAAATAACGGATCGGCGTGATAAAGGTCAAGGTCATGGCTAAACAACAGGTTAGATTTAACACACGGCTTAAAGCTTTGTTGTCCATGTTGGGATTTTTTTTGAAAAAATGGTATATGTAGCACAGGAGTGTTAACTAATAGATAGAGGGTTCCGTCTGTACTTGTTTGTTTTATTCCAATAACCAACAGCATTTTACTGCTCCTAGTTTTCTGTGGTTTATACGAAACATTCATGTCAACACAAACCTTCATTATTAATGGCGGTTGAGCGGTAAATATTATATAATTCTGTCAGTTTTAATGTTTTCTTTTTTATTCTCAGGACACAATTCGACATTCCAGACCTTTGTGAATGGTGAATTGATCACGTAAGAAGAGGACACTGGCGAGCTTTTGGTGACCTGTGGGTATTATTTAAGACATTTTGGCAAAGCAATAACTAACAGCAAAAATATAAATTAAATAAAATAAAATGGACAGACATAAATTTTAACAATCTTAAATATATGTAGCATTAAACATTAAAGTACAGTAGCAGTTAAATATTCAAATACACTAACACATATGCAGGATTTAATATCAAAACAAAGTATCAGTAAAATATGTAAGATAGCCTACAATCTATAAATTATATCAATCATTTTTCTTATCAAAAAATAAATTTCGTACAGTGTGATGTTGTATAATATATTGTTGTTATAGATATACAATCTGCGAAGGGATTGTATTGCAGAGTTGTTTGGAATAAACACTATGGTAACAAAAATGGTTAATCTGAGAAAAAATAGTTTCTTTTTTACAGTTTCCACCAAAAACTCTGACAATGCAGAATCAGCAGGTATATGAAGTAAAACACAAGCACACAAGCAAACAATCTGATAAATTTTCTGAAGTAGGGATGTAAAAGTAAAAATAGTAAATAGTTTGCTTTTATAGTAACCCTACATTTCATGAATAACAAAGGCTCGGACTTTTTTTCTTTGCAACTTTAAAAAAAATATATTTTTGTTGTGAATAGGAAGAATTTGTGTTTTATCAATACTGTGTGACAGTTACACAAGAGTTCCATATCCTCAATAGCATCATGCAGCAACAGGAACATGCAAATTATAAACATTTACTACAAATATATCAATTGTGAAAAACTGTTCCAACTTGCTGAATCCTCAATCATGCCAATTGTTACATGGACAAAACACATATTTACCTGTTCATAACAATACACTGATGTTTTTACGTGTAATAAAACCCAAATAGGACAATAATTTTTCGCCTGAAACGCCAATGATGTATATAAATATGTATATATTTATGAACAGCCATTCGCCTAAGAGAACACGGTCAATTCCTCGCTCCAGCAAGACTACCCAATCTGATTCCATTTAGCGACATTCCAAAGAACCAATAAAAGAGCTGCCTTTTACGACACTGGTCGACAAAGATGAGCTATGCCAGAACGATTGTTTCTCTCAGTTTCTTTACGAAACACTGGTAAGGAAAATTAGTCATGAAAGTGGACTGAAGACTTAGAAAGCAAAAATGTGTTGGTCACAACTAATTTAGCTACATGAAGAGGGATGTAGCTCCATTGTGTAATACAATAGTTTGGATTAACTTAAACAGGAATGTTCACCTTGCTGTGTCGAGTGTAAGATAATGTTCTTAGAGTTCAAGGTCAATGTTAAACTTAGAGGACAAGGTAAACAAAATGCAATTAATCAACCGTGTCTGGAATGTGCCTTCATAGCGTAACAATTATCTGGCCTATTATGGTGACCATTAAAGAAAGAATTGCCAAACCGGTCTATTGTTTTTGGTGTCTTTTGTACACAAAATTTATGTTGTGTACACAACAGATATTATTTAACACATAATCTTTTTCTAGGGCAGGCAGATCTGATCTTTTGTATTTGTATATATGAAAAATAGTCAACTACTGTAATGGTTGGATTGAAGGAGCAAAGCAAGTAATCATGTTATGATCAATGGATTTAATAATGGCACAAATAAATCTTCTAAAATGGCACTGAAAAAAATTAAATTGGCATGTGATGTCCTTTAACAAAGCAGTTCTTGGACAGTTACTTACTAATCCCGAAACACTTCGGAGATCAGCCTTTGACTAGAACCAGAGTAGCCAGCGAACAAAGATATCAGATAGTTGAACAACCACTAAGAAATGTAAGTAACCCACCAACAGTCGGTTTAAATGTAAGTAGTTCAGGATGCGCAGGGTTAGCTGAAAAAATTGATCTGAATGATCAATTTGGATTATATTTATATATGTATATATATACGGTAATTTATTTTGGGCTGAGTGTGTGTCAGCTCCCTTGGATTATGGCGTCAAGCTAATTCTTTTCTTGAATGAAAGGATCATAAGAACTAGTTCCGTGGCACATGTGTGCTAATCCTCAAACATGGTGCAAATACTGCCACTAAGAGCCTTACTTATGATAGAAGAACTGTGATTACATAATGAGGGAGTGTTGTTGCCGAAAAGATAGAAATAGAATAAGCTTTAATACATTGACATGGCAATGTGGTAATGTAGCTATTGCCATACAATTTTGACTGTTTTTGGTTTCTAGGTATCATCACTTGGTACTAGTGTGGAGCACGTGGTGGTTGCTATCTCTCATGTGAACAGTACAATAAGGAACAGGATGCACAGGAGAGAAACGCCCCGTGGCGTCTCTTTTTAGGAAAAGGATATTTGCTCCATGATACGAACCAAGTGATGACTCCATTGTCACAAACCTTATCTATATACAAGTTTTGTGTGCTGTCACTTGAAGAGAATATAGTTGTAAATTGGTAAGTATTTTTTCAATGAAGTTTAGGTTTGATTCACATTCTGTATTTAATTCCTAAATTTTATGTTGACTTTAGGGAAAATATCCTTAACATATATTCCTTAAAATTTATGGAATATTCCGCTGGTGCTTTTTCCTTAAGAGGTTAAGGAATATTTTCTAGGTGTAGGTATTCAAATGCAACTACTTATAAAGTATATAAATGCTCATGCCTTCATTGGTTAACCTCCATATAGCGAGTTGTCAAAACGTCTTAACATGACTTAAATAAATTATGTGAACACAATTGTCATTCTGTAAAACTTTATGTTCAATAATTATGTGTTAGGAGGGAGTAGACTGCAAAAAGTTGAATATCATTTTCTTTTTTTTTTAAACAGGCTTATTGACTAGTACACTTGTCAAAGGATTATACTGTACATTCAGGTACACGTGTCTTTCTGGAAAGAAAAACGTATTTACATGCATGTATACTCTTTATCTGCAAGACTGTATGGCAAATTAATATCGGCAACATATAAAGGTACAAATATATTATAGAACCAACAGAGAGGTCTTTATCAGCATTCTGAGAATTAGAAATTTGAACTTACCCATATAGTAAGTAATTGTGTTAATAGTTTCTCTGCACCGACTCAGATGAATGTCTTGAAACATTTTTTGGCGTTGAGTTATACATTTAGAACAGTGAAGTAAATAATGGTCGGCTGTCTCTGATACAGATCCACAACTGCAACCTTGAAGAATCAGAAATTGAATTACTAAATAAATCGTCATGACCTGAATTAAACCAATTTCTCATACGACAGATAATTATATTGCATAAACAAACGGTCACCAATGTAGTACCATTATGGAGGTTTGTTTACTATAAACATCTGGAGTATTTTTTTAGATTAAAACTCTAAGCGATTTCTTATATTTTCAATATTGCCTGGTAAGGAAATCCAATCACGACTAGTAGTCGGGAAGAAAGATAAGTTGGCTGTTTTACATAGAAAAGCTGTAAATGTATTTTGAGTCCTCAGTCTGTGGATAAGGATTCCTAGATGATACGGGTTCTGTTAGTTTTTTTTATCAAGGTCTAGGTTTGTTTTATCCATTACGATTTGGTGAAACGCACTCAAGCGATGTATCTTCCGACGCTGTCAAAGCTTATAAATTCCTGACTCTTCGTAAACAATTGAACCGGCCACACTCTTTGTTAGAACGATACTTGTTCTGAAGAAGAAGTTCCAAAGCATTAGCTTGGTATTATGTGAGACTGTCCCAGACTGCGTCGGCATATGCTAATGTTGGTCGTATAAAACATGTGTACATACTTTCTAAAGATTTAGGATTAAGCGATATTTCACACCACGAAATAAGAATATTTTTGCATGCGCTGATGCTATCAAATTATTTAAGTGCTCTGTCCAGTTACCAAGATGATTTAATGTGAGGCCTAATTGCTTATGGATATTAGATGACTCAATATCGTTACCCATACAAGATATATTCATTGATTCATTGAATATAATTATCTCTTTCAGGCGGCGTTATCAATCTGGATCATTATATTACGATGTTAATACCCCACATCGATGACAGAAGCAACGGTAAGTTTGTCATGTGTTGTCCTTGAAATTGTCATACAGAAGGTTTACTGACAATTTAGCTGGCCTTGGGTCACTTTAGGAAAATGTGACTTAATTATCATATAATTATGCTCTACTAGTATCTGTGTATCATCTCGCAAAAGACTGCAGTGAGTGACATATGATTTTCCCCGTATATTTGTAATGCTTAGTATGTCATCACTATGTCTGGTTTATTTATGAATGAATTGTTTGATATTTCATGCACATGCTAATTGAGTTACTTTCTCAAATATCTTCGAATTTCAGGGTAGTGAGACTAAGGTAAAGTTCAATATGCCTTTTTACCCCGTGGTGAACGGGGTCTACAACTCACTAACTCACTCACTCTCTTGTTGGCAATTTTTTTGTTGTTCTCCTTCTTCCTGTTGTTGTTGTTTGTGATGTAACACTAACTAAATGGAATATTTTTCTGTCAATAATGTTAGGATTGTTCTGAAAATTGGGCAGGATATATATGATAGTAATACGCAAGTCATGACTGAGCAGATTTTTTTTAATGTTAACTTGTTGTTGTTGTTGATGTAAAAAGAAATGAATTGATTATTTCTCGGTCAATAATTTTCGGAATGTTCTGAAAACTGGGTAGTATACACCTGATAGTAATATGCAGGTAGTAACGCAGCCGGAATTTTAATTTGTTCCTTCTTCCTTCTGTTCTCGCTGTTGTTGTAATATTTACCCAACGGACTATTTCTCTGTCAATAATGTTAGGATTGTTCTGAAAATTAGGGAGTATATACATGATAGGAATACGCAAGCCATAACGGAGCCAGAAATTATGTAGATCAATATTAAAACAAAAAAAAAACTGTCTTAGCGTTTTTCTAAATTCGTGTTAGTTTTTGCATAATTTATGAAAATGTATATCTTTTTTGATAATCCGCCTTTTAAAAAATGTTTGCTTAATATCTTCAAAACGAAAATCTATATAGAAAACTACATAACGTTTTTTAGATAATGGCTTCAAGATTGTGTGCGGCAAATTTCAAAGACTAAATGCAAATAGTTAACGAAAAATAAACGATTTAAATCTTTAAAATCGGGAAAAAAGAAAGCGGAGAAAATAGCAAAATGTATTTAAGCCTTTTTGCTAATTGACTCATGGTAAACAAGCAGGAAGACAAGTGAGTATCATGGACAGTTTGGAACTTCAGGGTCGTGGGTGAAGGCCAATGTCATAATGGGTATTTTTAGAAAAACGTTTGTCAACAGTCTAGTGGATTTATTTATAGATGATTTTTTAAAATTTCTCACAGATGCTTATTGAGTAAACCAAACAAGCTAGAATTTGTTACCACGGGCTGAAGACGGCTATTGTGTCTAAATGGTTATCACCGCTTAAGCGGATTTATTTATCGACGAATTTTACTGAAACTTTACACACATGCTTTACGAGTATATGCTGTGAATTAATTTGAATTTTAAGGTCGTGTGTCAATGTCATTATGGACAAATTGTACTTTAAAAATCATTATCAACGCTTTAGCCCCGTTATTTATGAAAGAAAAAAAACAAACTTGAAACAAGTGCTTTTTCGGTTATATACGTCTGAACTCCAGGACAATGCCATCGAGGCTATTTCAAAAAGATGTTTTCATCGCTCTAGCTGTTTTATTAATGGTGGAAATTGTGTTTAAACTTCACTCACATGTGTATCGAATACATCTATTATAGGCAATTATGGCTCTTTATAGACAAGTTTTGAAATAAAAACAAATTATCACTGTGTTCAGTGATCGAGTATTTGACTGAAGTATAAGCATAACATTTTCTTGAACAAACTACCTGCAAATGATGGGCAGGTATACCACATTTTGGAAACGGCCATTGAGTTTATCTTTTGGACATGTTCAAAGTTTATGGTTAATGTCATAACTACGAGGAAATTCGTGTATATTGAGATCCCTTGTACTTTTGTAGGTACATGTATACTCATTTTATGGAACTTGAGTCTGAATCTGGAATAAAATATACTAATAGCATTAATAACAGTAATACAATTTTAGCTGTTTACTTGTAGAACTGGTAAAATGCACAGCCAAGAGATTTACCATAGCGACAGTAAAATGTGATGAATATACTTTTACTTCCCCTTACACTGATGGTGTGTGTGGCCCTACAGTAACCTTCCTTGAGGGTTTGGAGAAATGGTCCAATTTGTTGTGGCTTTTCAAGAATACAGACACCAATAAACAGGTAAGGAAGTGTGTCTTGTCAATTAGAAAATAGTGTGTCCAATCTGTTAGAAGCTAGTGTGGTTGACCGATAATAAGCCAAAGTGTCCATTCAGTTAGTTTTACGCAAGTGTGTTTAGTCGATTTGAATATATTGGGGTTAGTCAATTAGGTCATATTGTTTATATCAAATTACACGATATTGCGAGCAGCCAATTACAATATAGTCTCTTCATTCAATTAAACGACGGTATGGTCAGTGAATTTGAATCTAGTATGTTTAGTCAATTAGATAATAGTGTGGTCACTTTATTAGAAGTCAGTCTGTCCATTCACCTATACAATACTGTGGTCAGTAAATTGAAAGTTAGCGGGGCTGGTCAGTTAAACAATATTGTGATCAGTCAATTAGCATAATTGCAAAAAGCCAGTTTGAAAATAGTGTGGTAAGTTAATTAGAAGGTATTGCAATTAGTCAATTATGCAATATTGTCGTTAGTCAATTAAAATCTAGTATCTTTATTAAATTTAACAAATTGGTCAGTCAAATAAAATATAGTGTGGTAAGTCATTTATGCTATATTGCTGTCAGTCAATAAGAGGTTAGTGGGTTTAACATGTATAGAAGTTACATTTAGTGTGGTCAGACAAGTATAAGCTAGAGAACACAGCGAGATGGTGTGTCTAATCAATTAGAAGACATTGTGATTAGTCATTTACATGCAGAAGCTACTGATTTCATTCAAGTAAAGAGAAGTGGTTCCAGAGAGTGAAAATCAACTGTCATCAGCTAATTGGAATATAGTGTTGTGAGACAATTATAAAAGAGTGTGTTTAGGGGATAAAATGTTAGAAAGTCCAGTCAATTTGAAGCTAGATTAGTCAGTGTGTTACGATATGCAGGTTATGTAAATAAACAGTTACACATTTTATAATCAAAATCGCAAAGGCTGTTTGTTCAGACGACTAGAAACAAATGTGAATTAAAAACTGGTGTGTTTTTTTAGTCCATAATACACTAGTTGTTTAATAAATAACAATACAGTTTTTTAGTCGAATAAAAACTAGGATGTTAGATTATATAGACTGGTAAATGCAGCCGTGACAACGATAGGTATGTTTATATCAACTTAACCAAACACTTTTAGTA
>JAVFBY010215545.1:0-17737 GCA_034781015.1 Tonicella lineata | reverse complement strand
GTACCCCATTTTTAATGGCCAATTTCTCCCTCAAAAACTACTTAAATTTTAAAAATCTTTCGTGCAATGAATAGATAATGACTCCAATAAGTCATTTATGTGCTTAAATCACCTCGATCGGCCGTTATTTACCAATGGTAGCTGGTGTTGTGCATCACTAACCAGTAAGTAGTCAGTAGGTTTTTAGAACGCGTTTCACACTGTCCCGTACATGGGACGACTTGAACCCGTGCGGTACATGGGAGGATCAGCACCCCCTCGCGCCAACCACTGAACAAACATCGAAAGGTTAGATATTTCTTCCCGCAATTTGACATCGCCCGTGAATTCACATCAAATCATATTGAAAACCAGGTTTAATCTATATTTGTAACTGAAGTTGTAAAAGGTTAAACTTTTCCAACAAAAATCGTATCTAATACAGTTTACAGAAAGTGAAAAATCCTTAAATTGTGAAAAAACTAATAATCAACATTTACAGTGACTAAAGCAGAGCAACCATTCCATAGAAAAACACTAATATTCACAGATTTGTATGGTATTGTACAACAACGATTGTTTCATTCAAATGGTAATGTTACCGGCACTTTTTCAGTCTTGTAATGTTTTCGATAGTTTACCATAGTCAATAAATGAATGCTTTTCTTTGGAATGGTTAGTGTACTATTTAAAAAAATGATGGAATAGATTTTCTGCAAGCGCAAACTTTAAGTAAAAATATTTTATTTAAGTCTTTCCTGTAAAATATATTATCTCCATTAACTGGATGGTGGAATGGCAACATTTGACCCTGAAGGTCTGTATCTGAAACAAATGAAAAGTTTAGAGTTAGTTTAAGTTTAAAACCAGGAAGACATACATGTATGACAAGGATAATATGGGAAGACGACATGGACAGATTATTTGCAAACCAAAACCAGGATGCAACACAGAAAACTTATATACATGTATCTAGTGTAGATGAAATGGACCAAGTCTTAAGGAACTTTGGGTGAAACAGTTAACCCAAAGATAACAATTAAAACTAAGGTCTCTCCTGAAGACTGTTTTCTGCCAATAACCCTATCAATTACTTTGTTTTGGCTGCATGGCAAACCGTGAAGGACAGAACAGACTTGACGGCCGTGAAGGATAGAACAGACTTGACGGCCGTGAAGGACAGAACAGACTTGACGGCCGTGAAGGACAGAACAGACTTGACGGCCGTGAAGGACAGAACAGACATAAATGGGGACCAACTGATGTGTTGGACATAGAAGGGCCGATTGACGTGTAGGACAAATGGCCCGACCTAAAGCACAAATGACCGACAAATGGCCCGACGTGGAGGACAAATGGCCGGACTGATTGACAACTAGGACATAAAAGGTCCGGCTGATGGATAACAAAAAAATGGATGGCCATGTTGGACAGAAAGGGGATCTGGTTTGGTTGTGACATTTATGATATTATTTTTCACCCTACTGTTATTTCACCCGAGGCAGCTTACAAGAATGGTTGAAAGAAACCAACCATTGCATCATTAAAAGACGGACACCACAACAAATCACCTTCCTGTTGCCCCTTATATTAGAGAAACAGAACACTTATGCAACCACCGGTGGGGTTTATAATGAAATAAAAAATTGAAGTGATGAAAGAAAGACAATGTTCAATATAGTTCAAGCTGAAGTACTACCAAGTAGAAAGAGACCCGATACAATTGTTGGCACACTAAAGATTTTAGTCTTGGCATTTACAACTACAGTATGATAGGTGCAACTAGACAGCTAGAAGCAATTTTCACCATTGGCTCACTGACATCATGTCTCTAATTATAGACTATTTGTGTTTATTTTGAGAAGGTTAAAGATAAATCTGCTCTATCTCAGCTGTCCAACATTGTCTTGTTTAGTGGGAAGTAAAAACATGGGATTTTTTCCCTTAGCTTTCTTTGATTGACAGGCTTTGCTTTTAGCTGCAGTTTGTTTTCGCTCATATACTGGGTCCTTACGAGTTAAAAGTCAGGTGTAATAAGACACCCACTCTCATTAATGTCACAATTTTAAAATCAAGTATCGCGTCTGGGATTCGTAAAAGTTGTACAAACCGAAGCTCTTAACATTTTTTTTGAAAGTTAAATTGAGTTTAATATTTTTTTAATGGACACAAAGGCTTAATAGGCACAATGCCAATATTGACAAAAAAATCTTTGGCATTCAATGTTAAAGTGGAAATATTCAGTATCCAGGTGTTATGGAGTTTTAATATAATTTTACAAACAAAATATCAGTTTGTATAACAAAATAGTAGGAATCCCTTTTGCATCTACTTGTACCTTTATGATGGATCAATTGAACCACTGATGACCTACAAAGTTAATATCTACCGTTGATGAGCAATTGTCACTAACTGACCATACCATATCAAAACATGGGGCACTACCTATTACAAAGTTAATGCTTTACCACTGAGTAATTATTAACACTATTGACTGGCCATACGTTATCAAAACTGCTAAGATATCACCAATTACAAAGCTCTACTATTGAGCAATTATAACCACTAATTGGCCATACGTTATTCAACCTGCTTAGATATTACAAAGCAAATACTCACTCACTGAGCAATAAGTATCACCAACTAGCCATGTTATCAAAACTGCTAAGATAACACCAATTACAAAGTTCTTCCACAGAGCAATTATTATCACTTACTCTTCCAACGATATAAAAACTTCTAAGATATTACCTGTTACAAAGGTAATGTTCTTCTAATGAGCAATAAGTATCACTAACTCAGTTAACCTGGCAAAACCTTATCAAAACTGCTAACATATTACCAATTACAAAGCTCTTCCACTGAGCAATTATCACAATTAACTCGTCCCATGATATAAAAACTGCTGAGATATTACCCGTTACAAAGGTAATGCTCTTCTAATGAACAAATAAGTATCACTAACTGGCCAAACGTTCTCAAAACTGCTAGGATGTTATCAATTACAAAGCTTATGCTCTACTGGTAAACAATCATTAACTGGCAATGTGATTGAAATTGAAGACGTACATGTCTGGTGATCAATCACTCCTGACAAAGAAAGTTGTTCGAAAAAGATTTTCAAACTAATTGTAGAGCATTAGACTACACTCCCAATGAATCTGAACTAATGTAGATGTTTAACTGGAGACAAATTAGGAGTTTCTGCCATCTGCACAAAAGACAAATGTGTATCTGGTTAAAGACTGACTTTAAATTTCAACCTTTATGACAAATCTACAGAATTAAAACCAGGAACTGAATAGGCTCAGGGAAAAAACAAGAGCAAATGAAACCAACAAAAAAAGATGACCATAGTAAAGAATGCAAGTGGACTTTAAATAACAGCCAAACTACACCTCTAACTTCATTATACAATGTAGTTGCATGAATTTCACCGATGTGAATATTGTGTAGCTGGCATAGCTGATTCATTTAAACGCCATACTCAGGGGTATTTAACCTATATGACGGTGCATCAGTCCAATGGCAGAGGAAACCAGTGTTCACGTCACTGGCAAAACGAAAGACACAGAAAAAAGGGGGGAAAAAAGGATTTCACCGATGTGAATATTGTGTAGCTGGCATAGCGGACTGATTTTAACGCCATACTCAGGGGTATTTAACCTTTATGACGGTGCATCAGCTCAATGGCAGAGGAAACCAGTGTTCACGTCACTGGCAAAACGAAAGACACAGAAAAAAGGAAGAAAAAAAACCACCCGCCCAACCATCTGCATCTGGCATAGCCATCAAAGTCCAACCAATGACTGGAAGAGTGTAATCCTCAATTATAACAAGCATGTTGGACATTCTAGTGATTTCATTTATTATTCAAGCCATTTCAAGGTTACACTTCTGTTTTGTATTATATTTGAATGTTTCTAATGAGTGTTGAATGTTTGTACCAGTAGCCAGTAACTGGAGAGGCTATTGAAAACCTAACCAGCACTATGGTTGATTGATTGATTATCACCAGATAGACCAACAAAGACCAGGACCAACAAAGACCATAGGCTAGTAAAGAATGAAAGTGGACTATATACATGTATAACAGCCAAACTACAGAAATATTTGTAATTTAACAAAAACCTTGTACATCTCTGAACAAAGAACATACCTCACATCAAAATGCAGTACATAATTAAATAAAACATACAAAAATATATACGAAAGAATATAGCAGTAACAATTGTTTAGTTTCCTTTAATACTATTAGTGTTTGTTTAACAAAAGTTTCAACATAATTTCCCATTAGAGTGGATCAGTATTAGTTTACCACTTAAATTTAACTAATGGCTTAACAATAACATTATTTATACTTATTTAGGAATCACGTAAGTTTGAATTAGAAGTGTTTACATTACCTGGTTTATTTAACTCCCATTTTTCAGTTAAAGTTCTCCTGTAGAACATGCTTGAAGCTTCACTTTCGTGTTTATAGCCATTTCGGCTTTTTATAGTCAGCAACAGAACTATTACAATACAGTTCAAAATTTTGCACATCTTAAATACTCTTTAATCGGTTTGATGGATTGATTAATAGGTGTTTTACGTCACGTTCAGCGGTATTTCAGCTACGCTGTGGCGTCTTTAATCTGTTTGATGAAGAATCTTTTTAAATTTGATTTCATTTATACCATTTCATACTTTGCCAGTCCATAGTAATTTTTTTTCCTGCAGCCATTTTGCCAAATAAATTTAATTGAAGTTTTTCATATTAACCTTATAATAATATTAACTTCATAAACATTCTTTATAGTCATTTCAAATTAATTGTCAATCAGTTATTTTTAAGTAGACTTTTTTTTCTTTAAGGCAAGAGTTATTTGAAGATGCAAAACTTTGAAAATTTAAATACAAACATAAGCAGTAGCATTTAAGAACTCAAAGAGATAAAAAGATTGTTTTTAGTGAAATTTTATTTGGTTATGATGAAATATGTATGTACAAAGCTACTTAAGTCACTTGCACTTAGCAACAACCCTTATTTCAACAAAATACCTAAAGAATAGGAAAAATATTGATTATTTTAATGAGATTTAATGAAATTGTCCACTTCACATAATAACGAGTAGGAATTTAAATCCTAAGAAAATTATATTCTTTACTTGTTTACTTTAGATGGAGAAAACGATTTACCGATTACAGTGGATTATATAATTTATAGCATAAACATTTCCCCAATTAACATACAAGTTAAAAAATACAATAGATCAAATGTTTTGAAAAGTTTAAAATCACATTTTTACACTACAATGACAACATGAAATTTATACATTAGTTTTGGACTTTTATAAGTGAACCTTATTAATTAATAATCTAGTTAGGCTTAATAAGTCCTGGCAAAAATGTTACAAAATGAAAGTTTTACATCGAAAACAAAGCAGCCAAAACATATGGACTGGTGAAACATTTTATAGCTTTACTTAGAAATATTGAAGATTTACGTCACAAATGACAAAAAGGGAGTTAATGCTACATTATAACATGGCGGTAAGGTGTAGTTCTTTTATCCTTTTTAATCTTTCTCCTATAAATGTCTTTTTTACAGCATGTGTCGTTTTTAAATTTCTACAATTTCCTCAGAACTAGGTTTTATGTAGAGAGGATGAGTTAACATACTTGTACCTCAATCATGTTGTGGGTTGAGAATACAAATCCAATGTAGAGAGTGACATCTGTAGTGCTTCTATTAAATCAGGCCACTGCGGGCCCCAATGGCAAGAGCTAATAGGCCCCTCTCCCAGCACTGTAAGGGTGTGAACGATACTGGCCTCGTCCACGTGGAGCTGGAGCCTTCATCGCAGCTCCTCCCCACTGCGAATCACCTGGGCAGAACAAGAAAAACATGATCACATACATGTACATGTATACATTCATTTATTTAGTTGTTTTAATTCCAATCAAAATGTGTTTTTTTTTTAGGAAAGGCAGGGACTCTTTGCTTGTGTTTAATGGCATGTTCAAGGGTCTTTCTTTTAAGAGTGGGATGCTACCACTGAGAAATAAACAGTTTTCAGAACAAGCAAATAAACAATTTGTTGCCACATGAAGTTAAAATTAAAAAAGCGGACGGCAACTGATGCCAGTTTTGCCCTCGGTAGACTCGTTGATACTGCCTACATTGTAGGTATTAAGAAACCCCTTCCAAGGGATATTTCACCTATTTGACTGCGTGCCAGGCAATTGGATGGACTTATCCACTCTAAGTCACCAACAACAAAAGTCAGGACATCAAAACAAATCTGTTTCCTGATGGCCCTAGCCTCAGGAAGCCCCCACCAAACACCCACAAGAAAATGCAGTTTTGATAACACACATGTGGAGGAGAGGGTGAGCAGCTCTATACTCCATTATAGTTATTTAACTGATGTGAATATTGTGTATCTGACAAAGCCATCAAAGTCCAACCAATGACTTAAAGTGCAGGATCTATCAATTAAACTTTTAATATAACAAGCATGTTCAGGCCTGTGCTGTAACTTTTTTTTACGTGTATGCTTGGGGCGATTTTGGGTAACCTGGTTCGGGTTTCCTAAATTTCAGTTTGGGCGAGCACCAGGCGAACATGTTTGACTGTTTGCCATAACAGCACTTGCCTGATGTTGGACATTCGGCCGAATCTGGTGATTTAATTTATTATTCAATGTGCTTGTAATACTTTCAGTTTGCATTGAACATGTATTAAAATGTCTTGCATTACATTTAGATGTTTCTAATGCATGTTGAATGTTTGTATCAGTAACTGGAGACTGGGGAGGCTAGAGAAAACCTAACCAGCACTATGGTTCTGGAATTGTTCTCTGACCAGATTGAGGTATGATAGTTAACACAAATCAGTAAAACACCAACAGTGAAAACACTACAAGGACTGCACACCCTGGCATACACAAACAATCTGGTCAAAAACTGAAATAATGTACCCATTAGAGGTCTCCACAGATAGAATGAAGGTAATTACATTTTGGAAAATTTAGAGTCAACCATATAAGGAATGGTAAGATAGGTTTAAGTCTGCAGTCTACTTTAATTTATTCAAAGCAGTTTTTGTGGATAGATTTTCTGCAACTTCATTCATTTTGCTGTGAACTTGGGTAAATCTATTTTTGGAGTTAGGCTCAACTGGTCATGAACTTGGACAGACCAAAAAGACATTCTACACCATAGAACAAACCAGTCAAATGTTCTAGAGACTCCTAATTTGTTAGGCAGTCCAGTCCCTTACAACAAAGTGCCTATATACTGTTTCAAAGTTCTTAAAGATACATATGCTCTCAAAATATGGAATTTTTGCTGTTAAAACTGAATCAAATGAGTCATACTTATTTTTCTGAGGAAGCAGAAGTTAGGAGTTTTTCGTTAATCCCACCCTTAACTTTGTGGTAGATTTTAAATAACTAAAACTTAAATATGCTATGAAGGGAAGAATAAGGTGCCGAAACTCGCCTTTATAAGACATTCATACCTTAGCAAAAATCAGTTTTGTGTGCTTATTAGGCGAAATTCCGCTTTCATTCTCGCAAATGGTCCGTATCTATTCTAACCTTATCCGTAAGCGATGTTTCTTGGTCACTATTAACTGTCACTGAAGCGTAATACGGCAGGAACGATAGCTAATCGATTGTAGAAAACTAGGGCCCTAATAATACCATCGGCATGCTGTTTTAGGGTGAGCTTGATCTGTACCATGATTTATCTTGGCTCATACACGATAAGTACACATTAAATAATTTTAATTTCTGAGGTATTACTTTAACTTATGAACTAACTTTGATACCACTTTAAATCGTTGCTAGCTGAATTTACTGAAAAAGCTAATTTTGAGAGCCTATGTATCTTTAAGTGAAAGCCATTAACAGAGCAGGAAATAAATTATGTTATTTCAAATGTGAATAGTATGTAACTAGCGTAACCATGAAAATCAAGTTCAACCAGTTACGGAAAGTAAAAATCTTAACAAATATAACATTTTGGTATTTAGTATTTAAGATAAGATTCCACATTTGTTTTGTATTACATTTAAATGTTTATAATAAGTGTTGAATGTTTGTACCAGTAACTGGAGACTGGGGAGGCTATTGGAAACCTAACCAGCACTATGGTTCTGGAATTGTTCTCTGACCAGATTGAGGTATGATAGTCAACACGAATTAGTAAAACACCAACAGTGAAAACACTACAAGGACTGCACACCCTGGCATACACAAACAATCTGGTCAAAACTTAAGTCATGTATTTATTAACTTAAATCATGTATTTATTAACTTAAATAATATATTTAGTAACTTAAATCATGTATTTATTAACTTAAATCGTGTATTTATTAACTTAAATAATATATTTAGTAACTTAAATCATGTTTTTTTTTAACTTAAATAATATATTTAGTAACTTAAATCATGTATTTATTAACTTAAATCGTGTACCCATTTGACGACACCAAATAGAAAGAACGGGACTACATTTTTGGAAAATTTGCAGTTAACCTCCCCATGTTTGGTATAAAGATATATTTAAGTTATGTACAAATTGAAAGTGAAAATTGACCTTCAGCTCAAGGGTCCGCTTGCATTTTAAAGCAGTTTTCGCAGATTTTTTGTGACTTCATTTGTTCCTCTGGTGAACTCATTTAAATACGTTTTTAAAGACAAGCAACCATTAATTAAATTTGAGCAGCCCAAAAGACGGTCTTAATTTAAAACAAACCAGTAAAGTATTGTGGACTGATTGATTAGACAGCCCTGATCAGTGACAAAGTGCCTACAGACTGTTCTGAGCTCTTCAGCTAAAGCAGATAGGACAAAAGGAGATACAAGAGGCAACCTAAGCTACATGTAGGGCTGTGATTGATAATTGTCAACATAAGTTAGGCTGCTTGAAGATTGGACCAACACAATCCATCATTGTTCCATATGGTTTTATGATTTAACGTCCACTTTAACAGACAGGAACTTCTCCCTATTTGTTACCAGAGATTAATGATTATTTTGACTGGGAACAGGGGATACTGTTTCACACTGTCTGACTAGTAAGTCTTCAGGATGACTGATGAGCAGGAGACCTCAGACAGGTTGTCTGTATGCCGAGTCGTGAGGCACATTTAAACTGAACAGCAAAATCCTAGATGTTCACACAGATCAACAAATCCAAGCAGCATTTTTATTTTACTTCACAGAATCCTTCCTGTGGCGATTCCACAAAGCAATTTCTGACTTTATATTATGTTAACTTGAATTTTTTTTATTAGATGTTATGCTATTAAGTAAAAAAGAGAATTTAAAGTTAATATAAAGTTTGTAAATTAAAAACTAAGCGTTTTAAGACAATTCCTAATTTTTACTTAAGTCAGAAATTGATTTGTGGAATCTGCCCCAGGAAGCAAATTATTTATACAGCCAAAAATTGATAGTGTTTAACGCCATACTCAGGGGTATTTCACCTGTGAAACTGGCCAATTATTGAAACAAAAGAGTGGTTGTTGATTTTTAATTTCACAAAGCATATGCGAGCTTATATACTTTCTTTTCTTAAAATGTGAAAATCAAGTTTCCAGTGAATCAGATTAAACCCGAACCTAAATAGCTCTCAAATGTAACAGTCACATTTAGATCTTGGGACATCACCTATAAAATAGTGTCAATTCGATTGTATAGTTGACCAATCATAGCCACTTTCTAAACCTCTAAAGTGATTATCTTTATTCCGTTTGTCAAACCAGTCGTTTCCCTTCGCTACATTTTACTTTAGATTTAGCAAAACTTCTGTTACTTTGTGTCTACCACAGCCTCATGTCATCTGGAATGTTTTAAGACAATCAAGGTCGAAGTCTATGAATACCAAGACTGCCTCAAACAATGTTATCTGTGATGTCCCCAGATTTAAATGCAACACATAACAAGTGGAGAAGTCTGGATTTTTTTTTTTTATCAGATTGGTTTCCTTGATATAACGGCCCTTAAACCATACATGTACTTTACTTGCTTAAAATCACAGTGACACATACTGCTAGCACAAGCTTTATCTAACGGAAAAATTATGACCTACCGTATCCTTCATCATAACTTTCAGTTTGATTTCCATGGCCATAATCAAAATATTGGGTGTCAGCTCTGTTAACAAAAAATGTTGCAAAAGGTGAATTCGACATCAAAAGCTTTTAATTCTTACATTTATATCCATATTTAAGTAAATCATTTTTTTCGTGAACGAAACCATTATTACCAGAAAGGCAGCCAGAATTACAAATTATTGTTTATATGTGGATAAATGAATATTTATTCTAATTCCAAAAAGAGTAAAACAATTTACCCAAACTATCATGTATTTTTTATAAGACACAAGCATAGTAAACTCAAATCAAGTTCCCTTTTCTCATTCTGCCATGTGTGATCACAGCTGGTTTTATGGTATTCACACTTCACTGTGCAGTATTCTCTATATAATGTAGCAAACATTTATGGTATTCACACTTCACTGCAGTATTCTCTATATAATGTAGCAGTATTTATGGCATTCACACTTCTCCGTGCAGTATTCTCTATATAATGTGGAAAAGAAAATTGTATTGAGACAAAAATAAAAATGTACTTTACAAAGTCATGGCAATGCCACAGGATAAAAGAATTAGAGTATAGCTTACGTTTGTGCTCCATAACTTTGGCCATATCCTTCTCCGTATCCTTGTTCAGCGTATGATCCGTCATCATAACTGGCAGACTGAAGAGAGAAGAATCACAATTATACATCAGACAGAACTTTTAAACAAAATGCTATTTATAAAGCTGCCCTAAAGATTGTTTGTTTGATTGGTGTTTAATGCCGTGCTAAGGGGTATTTTACCTATATGACGCCATGCCAGCCTAGAGGATGGAGGAAACCACCCTTAATGTCACTGACAACATAAAACAGGACAGGAAAAAAGAAAATTACCCTACGAAAAAAAAAATTATACTTCCTTATGTCCCTTAGCTCAAACTGTACTGGGCCACCAGGAAGCTCCCGCCCAACCACCCGCATGTATGCAACAGTATATTAACGCTACACAACAGAAATATGCGACGTAAAATAAATGATCTGTTGAAAAATAACTGTTCATCCAGAGTTCTGGTACACTAAAGCTGATAAATTTTTCCCACAAGAGGCAAGATTTAAATGCCGTATATAAATATGGGGTAGATTGAAAGTACATGTAAGCTTGCTTGGTTGGTGTTTACGGTCCTACTCAAGGGTGCATGTGTATTTCGCTTATACGACGACTTTCCTCTGTACTTCATACTATTGTGGAAAAACCACCTATGCATAAGTCTCCTGCTGTGGCTCCCTAATAAACCCTGGGCAGATTGAACTTATGCAGTGCATTGGAAGAGTATCAGTAGTTTGACATGCTAACCACTGAGCCATGACCTTGACAGTAAGCATTACAACAAATAAATGAACCACGAACGGTGCATTTTATTTTGATCAGTTGAGTCTTTGCTCTTTACATTGCAACATGTAATCACAATTTCTCAAAACCAAGGTTAGTGTTGATTACAGATTTAATCACTAATCCAGGATTGGAGAGACCTTCAACAACGAGCAA
Source organism: Tonicella lineata (assembly GCA_034781015.1). Taxonomy (NCBI): domain Eukaryota; kingdom Metazoa; phylum Mollusca; class Polyplacophora; order Chitonida; family Mopaliidae; genus Tonicella; species Tonicella lineata. The sequence goes on along the minus strand of JAVFBY010215545.1, from coordinate 6,135 downwards.
TGTCAGAATGTGTGATTTAAGGCTGTGACCAGCTTGAGAGACCTTTTTATCTAGGAATCTAAACTTATAATTTTTTTTATACATTGGTACACTGCAGTCTGCATGTACCCTGGCCATGCATGCATCCAATTTTCAGCAAGCTTATAAGAGCACTCTGATCAATAAGCTCAATGTAGATACAGATTGTTTATGTATCAGCTGTTTGTGTTTACTTAAGTACAGGGGAAAAACAGGCATCTTTCTAAACATTGGGGAAGGCTAGGTATAAACAGATATCTCTAGGCTTTGGGAGTCCATTTACACAGACAGATTTCAACCCTATGTGGAATATTATTTTTTGGAGAACTGTTTGAAATGCCCTCAGTTACAGGTTTTGATAAAACAAAAATGCTACATGTACGAGCACTAATATTGATAGACGTGGTACATGAGAAATACAATAGCAACAAAGACTACAGTGACTTTACATTTTGAGACTTAGGGCCTGCCACACTTGTACATTTCAGTATTTGAATTTGGTTTAATTTATCTAAATTTGAACGCTTTAGACCGAAATTTAGGTTGGACCGATTTTTTTTCCTTCTTCAATGAATCATTGGTCATTTATCTTTTTTTATGTTAAGATCAAATCAAAAATAATATAAACTTTGGGTTAAGAATGTAAGATGGTAAAATGTATTAATACACAAATTCATTATACATATTAGCCCCTTGTCACCAACTGTCAAAAGTTAACGATGTGTAAAGATCTGGGCTGTGTTAGTAGGGTGCTTGGTGCTTCATGCAGAGTTCAGGGGATTTCACCAGGGTCGTATCCAGGTTTTAGAGTTGCTGTTGTGTCCTGTATGATTTGAAATTTTTTTAGACTCACTATGATTCACTATCCAAGCTCAATAGGGGAGGGTAACAGGACTGGCTAGTGTCAAAACAAGCAGTGCTCATGCTTGTAAATGGAGTTTGAGCAGACATAGAAAAACACACTTTCATAAGTGGAAAGTTAACTCAAGAGAAATATATTTATTCAACTGTTTGATTTTTTCAAAGATAATCAATTGGTTTCTACAAAAATCGCTCATTTTATTTTTCTAAGAGTCAAGAGTCAGGATGCCATGAAACCCTACATCTAACCCTGAACTTCATGGCATGCTAGACAAAAAAGAGGAAACCAGCCTTGGCAACATATTAGACAGGTCAGCGGAAGATCTACTCGATACTCCTTAGCTCTGAGGCATTGAGACCCCCCCACGAACTAACTGCTGGTGTTAGTAGAACATAAATGTAACAATGTTTAGTTATGTGTGAATAAAAGCTTTACCCTAGAATGGCTAGAAACTCCGGCGTAATGATTGCCCTGAAAAAGATAAATTTTAAGTTGTTGCTTGCAAAATGTATCAAATTTAAAATATATTTAATCTGACAATTTATTGATTCACCGATAAGAGTTCAACAACACATTCATTCAGCTTTGGAATATACTATTTGAAACTACTTCTTTCACAGGACATGTCAGCACAAAGTATGTTTTAAGCAGCAGGATTTCTTTTTTTTTAATATAAATAGGGTAGTTAAAAATATAAGTGGCCAATTACATGTACTAAGTGTAAGCAGGGTTTGTTTGGGGTATAATGGCGTGCTCAGGGATATTTCACCTTTATGGGGATTTGGGTAAGCAGGACAAAGAGGAATCGTTTGTATTTGGAAGGATTGCTTGGAATGATTGCCTTAGGGTATTTGAACGGTATGTCAATATAAATAATATGGAATTCGCCGTTTACATAATTAATGAAATATTTGTATTACTGGACATTGAATTGTAAGCAGCTCCATTACTGTGAAATATGACAAATACTTACATAATCTTCATAAGACTCGGTCTGCATGGGTGCAGGAGGAGGGGCGGGTGCTGGGGGTCTCATGGCCCCACGCCCTCTGGAGACACCCCGGGTCAAACCACCACGAGGAGCACCGCGGGATGGGTAACTTCCAGGCCCACTTATGTGACTACAATGGGAAAATCAAACAAAAGTTAACAACATATTTAAAAGGTCATGAAATAAAACTCAATTTTAAGACTATTTTGTTTTGCAACGTTCACACTTTGTAACAGCCATCTGGGTTTATAAGAGATTTATATGCAATACATCTTTTAACTTTTACAGTAGTCCATTGCTGTTACAAGCGTAAGAATGTCACGGAACCGATCGTTTCTGGTGGTGTCGTTACAGTAAAAATAAAATCGCTGTACAGAATTCCTGTTTCCCATTATTAGGTCCGCAATGATACAGTTTTTACTCGGTCAAAAATCTGTTTACCAGAGTTTCCCATCAATTTAAAACTGAGAACCGAAAAAAGGTTACCGCTCCAATATGAAATTCTCGGGCTTGCTCAACTAGTTCATACAGCTGTTAAATACAATTTACCCACCTTCCACCGCCCCGTCCACCGCCTCGTCCACCAGGTGTAGCAAGCAATCCACCAACAACAGCACCTCGCCCTCTGGGTGGGCCACCTCGTGCACCACCACGTGGAGCGCCCCGACCACGCTCTGGGAAACCACCATTCAAGTACATCATCTCCTGTCTTTGCTGCTCTCCTATGTCATCAAAATGTTCCTGGCAAAAGGGAAAAAATATATAGGAGAATTAAACAAAGTTACATAGCCAGGTTAGTATAAATTAAAAACTTAGTAACTTACATGAAAGTTCATCTGGATTCTCATTGATCAAGTTTTACAATATAAATAACCGATTTAAACGATCATTCTTTCAAATTTTATCAGAATCCATTTCCAAACTTGTGTGACCTGAATTACCTTACATGTACAAAACTTGGACAATCCTAATACAGTGCAGTGTGGAGATCAAATGTTTACTCACAGCCTGTTTCATTTTAACTGAGTACATGATTGATTCGTGTTTAACACGATGTTCAGCGGTATTTCATCTATTTTTTTAAATTTGTGTAAACCATGCAACAAAGACTGCTCTCTAGATGAACGAAAATTGAATCCCCTAAACATTGTTCATCGTAGTCTAGGACTTTAATTCCGATAATCTATAAAGTTCCAAAAAATATATATTCAATTTGCAGAAGGGATGGGCCAGTTAACAATTCCATTCAATATAGAATTAATAAAAAATGTGTTTTTTGGGCAGGTGTACTTAAAAAAATTTACTTCTATGAATCCGTGCTGTAGAGATTGATTGGGGTTAAAAGCCGTACTCAGCTTTGTAGAAGAACACAAGACGAACAAAATGATGAACAAACTACAGAGGAAATGATGATCAAACTACAGAGGAAATGATGAACTAACTACAGAGGAAAGGATAACTTACTGGTATGAGAAATTTTTTGACTTCTGTCATAGCATGTGCCATTCGAGCGTAGGCATCTGTAGCTTCAGAGAACACTTCAATAAAGACGTGAAGTTCATCATTAAGATGAGCATATTTCCCTCCTTCCTTCCTCATTTCCTCTTCCTACAAAAAAGATTTCATTAAATTCTCATTCAAAACCAGCTAAATCCTAAGTGATTACATGCAGAGCCAAGGGTGGACTGTGACTAACTTAAAATTGAACAGGTTTTATAAAAGAATTTTTACTGTAATGATCAATGTAAGGTAAGTCGGTTCTCTCGGGAGCTGTGAAACTCTTCGATTCCAAACCCACAGACCTGTATTACTGTATCCTCAAAGGAAACCAGTCTCAGTTATTGGGATCAACTAGACTGGGGCAAATAGCAGAGGAATCGAAACATACAAAAGTTTTCACTAGGGTTACTAACAAGTGAGAGTAGGATAAATAATCCAGAGGGTAATACATTTACGTTTGATTAATTGATGTTAATAGCGTCATTCTGAAGGCTATTTCACTTATAGATATGACTTTGTATTCTTCACTTCTTACTTTGCACTACTAAATAAAAAAATCCTGAACATAAACCATTCCAGAGATGGCGAAGACCACCTCGTGTGACTACATTATATACCTAAGTAGGTCGACTGGGCACATCAAAGGATCAGCTGTCTGACACACCAACCACTGAGCGCCTCTCCGAGTAAGCAAGGCCGAGAAGAGAACTTGAGTTTGTGAAAATCAGTATTTAGAATTTGTCTAGGGGCAATACAAAAATATTGGTTTGTTTGTGGAAGAACCGTCAGTACTATGCAGCTGTGTAAAGATAACTTTACTTGAACAACAGCGTGCCAGCCCAATGCATGTACTAATGTACATGTACAATCAACCTCAGCGGAAACAAGGACAGTACAGGAAACAATAGCAAGAAACTCTCGCCATCCATCCGTTCCAGAGAACAAAAACAAACACTGTTTAATATCATAGTATTAAATCAACTCATTTGAAATTCCAATATAAAATAATTGGAATTGGATTTTCATCAATTCAGATAGTTGCTTTTTTTTTCCTTTCTCTGAAGCTATTCGGATCTAGATTATGTGGACTTAGGCCAGCAGGAATCTAAATGACCTTAGCATTAGTTTGGCTGTAGTGGCAATGTATTGTCATTACTGATGCGAGATGAACCGGCCATAGTTTTAGACCAATTTCTAGTCGGCAGATCACAGCTTCCATCTACTCCACCAATTTCTTTCCAAAACTAACCCATTTCAATTTTCTGCCCGACATCCTATATTGCACACAGCAAATTGGGCTATAAATCTGTTTTATATCCCTCAGATTCAATACGTAAAATAGTCTTATCCAATGAGATGTGTACTGACTGGGCCACAAACTATTCCGGTCACAGACTCTCCATGAAATCTCCGACGAGCTTTAAGCTTCACACAGATTAGTAACACTAGTAAAACTAACATTAAATCCACACCATTTATTTTCCGGCAGATCATCATCAAATAGAAAGATTACAAAATATTATACACTAGTCGCTAGCAGTGTCTTAGCTAGGATTGGAAATCTGCCTGTCATAAATCATTATTTTGAGGAATTCTGACTGTCAAAATTTTATATTTTCCTATCTTTCCCATGTTAAAATTCAGAATTTCTACCGGTCATTTTAACCATTTTTAGAAATCTGCCTGTAGAAAATGACAGGTGGACGGGTCTCTAGCAAAGACTATGATTCAGGGTGTCAAAAGAGCGGATGGACACCGCTCAGCCTAAGCCTTAACAGTACTGGTACTAAGGTTATTGTTAAATGTAATCACTTTACCACGGAGGTAAAGCAGCTATAGCTTCATACTTTAACTGACTAGCTTCATAACAAAATTGTTAGTGTATCTTTATAAATTGCGACCTGTTGAAATAAACTGCTAGTGTCCTGTTTCACCTTGTGTACTTACTGTACTGATATAAAATAAAACATGCGTTGCTCAAACATTGGACTTTTGTAGTCTGACTCACATTTAAATATCTTAAATTCACTAGACCTCTTAACAGTAAAGTGTCAGTTCACAGTTTCTCTTACACCTGTATATAGAGCCTCTACAGGAAGTTCATGCAGTACAAGCACACCTACATGTACAAAATGTATCTGCTAATCTGACATCATTAGATTTTAGTTTGTGTTTAATCTAAATTTAGAAATTCAAAACAATTTAGCCATATAATACATGTAATTGGCCTTAAATTCATTTATAAAGTAAAATACATTAAGTCTAGCACATGTAATAGTTTTTATTTCTCTCAAGTGTAATGCATAGGTGCCACACCTCCAAACAAAAGAACTGAGTTTTTAAATTTTTAACAGAATTTAAAAAAAAAAATTATGCAATAAAACATCTTATATTTAAAGTGATATGCATCAATTGTCTGTTCAAACTTTGTATCATTTGATATTTAATAAATGTAAACAGAAGAAAAGATGTCTGTTAAGTTTTCTACTCAACTGTATTACATTTGACATAGGTAATTAATTTGCAAAAGATGACACTAATGCCAAAATAAAACTAGACCAGAGAAAAAATATGTGCATGCGTAACCCCTCACCCAGTTTGATTAAAATCAGATCTACATTAGCTCCCCGGTATTTTATTGTCGCGATGTACATGTAGGTCTGAGTACAACCCTCTCCACCACCCACCCCCAAATGAGGTTGATTGGTCAACCAATCAGAGGACCAAGGTTGGTGAATAGGGGATTCCCCTGGGACTGCCCTAG